>JADBJO010017812.1:0-17500 GCA_016801955.1 Conus betulinus | reverse complement strand
TGTCCTAGAGGAGTGAAGCAAGGTTTGTCTATTGAGCCCTCAAATGTTTGTATTTTTTTTAATGAGATAGCTTTAGAAATGTCACATAAAGGCAAACATGGTATACAGTTGATTGCAGGTGCTGTTTAACTGTTTATGCTTTTTATTTGCAGATGATGTAATCTTGTTCTCTAGTGCTGTTGTTGTACAATCAAATCAAATAAATTTTTTTTTTTTTTTTTTTTTTTTTTAATGAAGCAGATAGACTTCAATTAAGTGTTAATCTAGAAAAAAAAAAATTATTGTCTTTCGTACGGGTGGTTATTTGTCCCAGCATGAAAAGTGATGGTATGGAGATGTAGAAGTAAAAGTAACCAATAGTTACAAATATTTGGGGATGTTATTTACAACTCGTTTAAGTCTAAATGCAGGGTGGCGTGAAATCGGCAGAAAGGGTAAGAAGGGGGCTGTAGAAATTCTAAGATGCATGAAAAGACTCAATAGCATTGACCCTTTTTTTGTGCTGAAAGTTATTTGACTCACAGATAGCGCCTATGCTGACTTATGCTGCAGAAGTTTGGGGATTAGAAGAAAATTTGGAAATGGAGAAGGTACATACTATGGCTATTAAAAGATTCATGAACATTCCACTGCATTCATCAAACACAATGGCTTATGGTGATTTTGGAAGATATCCTTTATTTATTCAAACGTTTTCAAAATCTGTTAAGTATTGGTTAAAATTGACACAACTTCCAACATCAAGGCTATGTAGACAAGCATATGATATGCTATATTTACAAACGGAAAGTGAACACTGCAACTGAGTTAGTAAAGTAAAAACATGTGTTAACTGTCAATGGGTTTGGTATTGTGTAGCTTAGCAAAGAGGTAGGGAACGAAAGGGCATTTATGTCAGAATTCAAGGATCGCTTGGCATTCAAAAATGGAACAAGTATTCATGGTTTTATTCCTTTAAAAGTATTCTACAGCCAGAAATGTTTTTGAGATCTGTTACTAATAAATGGCATAGAAGCATATTGGCCAGATTTAGAAGTCGTTTGGTTTTAAAGCAAATAAGCATGAAGTTTCTGTTGATGATGTTTGTGTGTTGTGTCCAGATAACAGTAAGGAAGATGAAGAGAACTTTTTATTTCAATGCAAGGCATATGAAGATAAAAAGAAAAAAATCAAAACTGTTTAATTTGATGCCAGAAAGACCATATACTTTGATTGAACTACAATCTTCTGATGATGAAAATATTCTTCGTCTGTTTGCTAAATATATTGCTAAATGTTATGATATCAAAGAGAAAAAAATATGTCTGTTGCTGTTTCCCTGTGAGACAGTGCTTTGGTTCTCCGTATGTCATGGCTCGTCATTTAGGCCCACGTTTGGTGATCTTTTCTTTGTCGTTGACTTTATTAATCTCAGATAGATTTAATACCGGGAATCATGTTTGTAATGTATTACACATTTTTCGTTTCATATATTCTTGACGCTGCATTAATGATAGTCCCCTTGACAAGAAGACTATATTTTGTCATTGTCAATGAAAACGATTCTGAAGCGTCTGAAGCGTCTCTCTCTCTCTCTCTCTCTCTCTCTCTCTCTCTCTCTCTCTCTCTCTCTCTCTCTCTCTCTCTCTTTCTCTCTTATTGGTTATCAGTGGCAGAATCAAACAGAGCTGTGGACTGGGTGTTCACGTGTCCAACCAACAAATTACTTTAAAGGTCTTTTTTATTTACATTCTCAGTTAGGGTTTTGGAACAACTCTCAAGTCATGTATTCTGGCGTACTGCCACACGATGCGACTTAACATAATGCAAACACATTTATGCTCAAACACACACACACACACACACACACACACACACACACACACACACACACACACACACACACACACACACACACACACACACACACACACACACACACACACACACACACACACACACACACACGCACGCACACACACACACACACACACACACACACACACACACACACACACACACACACACACACACACACACACACATCAATGTAACTCATCACAAATGTAAACTGACATCTCTCTCTCTCTTCTCTCTCTCTCTCTCTCTCTCTCTCTCTCTCTCTCTCTCTCTCTCTCTCTCTCAATAGTGGTAGACTCTATGGTTGTCAGTGACAGAATCAAGCAGAGCTGGGGACTGGGAGCTGGCATGTGCATCCAACAAAGTACTTTAAAGGGTCTTTTTAATGCATATTCCCAATTAGGGTTTTGGAACAACTCCTCAGTCATGTATTCTGGCGTCAAAAGCTGTCGGATTGTTTTAGCTCCCAGATGATGAAATTATGAAAGGTGCAGTAGTCACAGGCCTTAAATCTCTCAGGGAAGAAAAAATGTGTCTGTACTTATGAAGTCCGTGTGTACCTTTTTTACCAACCTGCCCAGTGACAGAGGGAAATGTTAATGCGCGGTTTAATTGTCTTCATTAACCAGACCCTGCTTCATGACGACCCCACTGCACCCAGAATCTTTTACAACATTCACAGGTTTGTCAGCTGTATGTCACTTTGTTACAGGCAAACTGTCACCATTGTCAGCTTGGCAGTTTCACTAGTTACAACAGGAATCTTCTTTTCAGAGAGAGAGAGATTTTGAGAGAGAGAGAGAGAGAGAGAGAGAGAGAGAGAGAGAGAGAGAGAGACAGACAGACAGACAGAAAGACAGGCAGACGGAGACAGCCACAGACGACAGACATACGGACAGACAGAGAGACAGACAGACAGACAGGCAAACAGACAGACAGACAGACAGAAAGAGACAGTGACAGAGAGAGAGAGAGAGAGAGAGAGAGAGAGAGAGAGAGAGAGAGAGAGAGCAATATCAAATAGGCCCAACTTGACCATAAACATACATTAGTGCCGATTAAAAATTATTCTGTCTAACCAATTATCAGCCTGAGATCTCTGGTTAGGGTAATATGAGCAGTTTCATGGTGGATTGCAAACATCCCATTTATGCTCGTGTATGAGTCCACTAAACATCGCCTTTATCTGAAATTCTTGAAAGGTTGATAGAATATGAATAGCTTCAGGCGACCTGAGAATGAACATAAACAAGAGCATCGGTGGTGGTTCCTGGATACTTTTTAGCACAAACATCCGCTCACACACACACACACACACACACACACACACACACACACACACACACACACACACATACACACACGCATGCACGCATGCACGCACGCACGCACGCACGCACACACACACACACACACACACACACACACACACACACACACACACACACACACACACACACATATACATATATACATGCATACATACATACATACATATATACATATATACATACATACATACATACATACATACATACACAAATGTAGGAAATGATACATAGAGAAGGGGGGGGGGGGGAGAGAATTGAGAGATCACGCGTAATCATGATCCAGCCACGTATAGATCCTTATGCACTCGGAGATCAGTATAATGGACAATGCAGACCGTGCCAGAAGGGATGTTTGGTATGACCAATATGAACCGTTTGAAAAGGCCTTATCTGATCTGGGAAATTGGCGAACTTACTGTGTCTGTGTTTGGACTATTTGGAAACAGTATGATAATTCTTATCATGCTTCACCTTCCTGCATCGACTTCAAGTGTTTTCTTCCAAGTTCTGGCCTGGTCTGACCAGCTGTTGTTAATACTAAATCCTCTTACTGGATTTCTCCATGATCAATTTGGTGTGCCATTTTTTGAAACACTTGGATCCTGGCCGTGTAAACTGCGGCGGATGATGGTACACACGACAGCAGTTCTATCTCCATGGATGCTTGTGGCGCTCACCATGTTAAGAGCAGCTTCTGTTCTATGGCCACTTCGTGTCAATGTTGTGTGGACGAAGGGAAAGTCACGCGCTACTGCTGGTATAATGACTGTTATTATCATTCTGATCCACTGTCACATGTTCTATGGATTTGACATACGACCTGGCAGCCGGGAGTGCCGTGAGGACGCTGTATCGGAAACCTACGACTGGTTTGAAGAAGTGGTCTGGTCTTGGATAGACATCGTTCAATCTTGTCTTGTGCCTTTCATGCTGTTGTTTGTCAGCAACAGTGCTCTTCTCTGGACATTGGTCAGGTCTCGTCTTCCTGTCCAACAAGCCGCCCAGGATTCTAGACAGCAGAAGGTGACCTCCCTGTCTGTGACCTTGATTGCCACAAGTGTTGCCTTTTTCCTGCTGACAGCACCGAGTGTGATACAATACGTCATATCTTCATATCTTGACTTGGATGACCCAATTCAGGCTGGACAACATGAAGTACTCTACGCAGCCAGTCATATCCTGTGGTACTGCAATAGTGCCGTCAACTTCTACTTGTATTGTCTATGGGTAGAAAGTTTAGAGCAGTTTTAATACACATAATTTTAGATTTGAGGGCTATTCTATGTAAATAAAATCAATACAGAACACAAACCATCCCAATCAATGACATTTCTGTCATTTAGTGCTGTTTTGCCGTAAATACCGTAATGTAACGGATGGTGTGGGAGGTGTCACCAGTAGTGATTCTGAGGAGCATGTGAGAGGTGTCACCAGTGATGAATTTGAGGGATCGTGTAACGGGTGTCACCAGTTGTGATTCCAGGGAATCATGTAAGAGGTGTCACCGGTGGTGATTCTGAGGGATCGTATGAGAGGTGTCTCCAGTGGTGATTCTGTGGAATTGTGTGAGAGGTGTCACACAGTGGTGATTCCGAGAGATCGTGTGAGAGGTGTCTCCAGTGGTGATTCTGAGGAATTGTGTGAGAGGTGTCACCAGTGGTGATTCCGAGAGATCGTGTGAGAGGTGTCTCCAGTGGTGATGCCGAAGGGCCGTGTGAGATGAGTCACCAGTCATGTTTCTAAGGGATCGTGTGAGGGGTATCGCCAGTAGTAATTCTGAGGAGTGTGAGAGGTGTCACCATTGGTGATTTTGAGGGATCGAGTGAGAGGTGTCAACAGTGGTGATTTTGAGGAATCGCGTGAAGTGTCACCAGTGGTGATTTTGAACTCTCTCTCTCTCTCTCTCTCTCTCTCTCTCTCTCTCTCTCTCTCTCTCTCTCTCTCTCTCTCTAAGATTAAAGAGAAATCTACGTATTGCCAAATGGTCAGGGTCACAGTCTTGTTTCCAGTTCAGGATACCTTTCTCTAAGCTCTATCATCAACACTCTCTCTAATCACACGACACATCTAAGCAGGACACGTTCTCTTTTCTTGCACTGGTGTGTGAAGAGTGGCCATTTAAAGTTAGGCTTTGTCCTCCTCTGATTTGCTAGCAGAACGAGGAAAAAAATAGGAAGTTGTGGTTATTGTCTGCATTTTACCTGTACTTCTCTTTCTCGTTCTTTCTTTCAGTCTCAGCATGCATGCTCTGTTAGTTTGCATACTCCATTTTCAAGGAAGGTCCACCTGATGTCCATTGATAACATTCTTTGTCCAGTGTCTTACTTGCGATGCCCAGTGAAATAGTTCAACATCAAAGAAATGTTGCATGCGCGTCGAAATCATAAGCTGTGTAAATCCAGAAACATTCAGCGAGTGTACAGGCACTGACAGAACAGGTGGCAAAAGTATGATTCACCGACTTTCAAACCTTAGCATCTGCAGAAGAGTCGGGTGATCAGTGGGGGAGTCTAGCATCCTTTGTGCTGGGATGAGGCAGACAGACGGAATAACCTAGTGCCATTGTCTGTCTTGTATTTCACATGGGCCAGTGTTATGATAAGGGGTGCTCTGTCGTTCATGAGTCTTATTGTGTTGACATTTTTGTTTTCTACTTGCATTGTTTTTCTTGGGTTAGTTGTTCATTCTTCCATTTGATTTCTTTTGAAGAGGGAACCCATGTTCCTAGAACACCCTACAGGTGAAGCACTTCGAGCCATCAACTTGACACTTTGCGTCGTAGGCAACTTTTTAGCACCCATCCTCCACTCCCCCTTCTAAAACGCCAACAGCGCCTGCTGCATTCTACAAAATGTGTCTGCGTTTCTCTGTAACTCACTCTCAATTGTTTTTTTTCGAGCTGCACCAAAGATGTCTGCTTTGAACGTGGATGGCAGCCCCTGGAAGAGCCTGTGTGGTGGGCTATGGTATGATAACACTGACTCGAAAGCTGAACTCAGCTGGAGGTGCACAGATGTGTGAGTGAAGAGGTTTGGGCTGTGTGGTACAGACTTCTGTGGCATTTGTTTGCATGAAAATATAAGGAGTCAAGTTTCGTCCCTCATTTAGATTTTCTCTGTTTCTTTCACTTTAAACATCTGTTTCTCTGTCTGTCTGCATCTCTGTCTGCCTGTCTCTCTCTGTCTGTCTAACTATCTATCTATTGTCATTAAAATTTCTGTTTTCGGTTTTAATTGTTCTGATTATATTTTCATCGCACATGTGATCCTTTCGTGGCTTGGGACTATGTGTAAGACACTCACTGATGACGTCATCATTAGAAAGCTGTGTGCCCGTGATCAGCTGACCGTTGTCATTTAATAACAGTGGACACTGGGTTGACATGGTTACACAGAGCATTAGCATACTGTGGGCCAACATGGATTAGTGATACGTATAAAGGGACCATTAAATGAATTAATCCAACCACCAAACAGCATGCCGGGTGTGTGTCATGCAAGTGAAGCAGAATACATCATACATAATAATAGATTAATAGGTGCGATGTGCTTATTGTCGAAACAAATGGCAAGAGAAAGGACTCATCACAATAACCGATATTACTAGTACTCAGGAAAGGCGTCTTTTAACGTTAGTGAAAGTACAAGACCGACTTAACCAAAACAGGGCAATAACCGTGTTTCTGTACAATGCTCTACTAAATGTCATACCACAAACCTGGATTGACCGGATAAAGGATAGGAATATACGACTGAAAGTGGAGAACCATGGTACCTGTGACGCAAACCACTTTTATGCAGAAACAAAACAAATTAAAAGCATTTCATTATCGTAGCTACATATTCATTTTGATGGCTTACTAAAGGAATCATTATGACCAAAAAAAAAAACACACACAAAAACATTCAGGAGACTTCAAGGGGGAAAAAGATGTGGTCATAAACTGCAAATCAAAATTCGCATGTTCATCAGACCAGACAATTCTTTCTTCCTCAGATTTTCACATTCTCTTCATTGTCACTTTTCCCATCCTCGAATTAAAGTCATCCGGAGAATGCCAGGAATGTAAACTATACCCACGCACACAAAAACAATTTAAGAACAATTCTGAGAAAACAATAAAATAATCAATCACACAACACATCTGTGCGGTGACACAAAGTAAATCGGCCGTTTACATCTCCGTTACAACTTCCATTCACAATGATCAGGTCATTGTCACGGACGGCGTCCTCCCTTCCCCCTCTCTGGGTGGTTCAACCAGGGGAGAGGCGGAGTAAGCTGTACGTCCAATTCCTGCCTTCCCCTTCCATCCCCCAACCCCTCCTCAGTGTGCAGGGTCACTCATCGCAACACGAGGATTGTATCGGTATCTCTCGTCGTTTACGACAGTGTTTGCAACAGCTTTTTCCCGTTCTAGTGCTAGCAGAGGGTGTGTTTTAGGTGATTTGCTTTTCACACCTGAGTCGTTCATTGAGCTGAGAGCACCGCCTCTGCCTATGGAAACCGTCACCGAACACTTCTGCTCTTTAGCCACTTCACTGGGGTCTAGTCTACAGAGGTCCGGGTTGTCCCGCCTCACCAGTGTGGGGCGACGGTCCAGTTTTCTTTATTTTCTTATGGAGTCCAGGTTGTACTGTCGTTGGCTTAGGGCAACGGTCCTACCTTCATTCTTCTTCTCCTTTGGTTCCAGTTTGAAGAGGTCCGGGTTGTCTCATCTTTGTCGGCGTGGGATGACGGTCCTATCGTGTGTTTTTTTTGTTTTGTTTTTTTTTTTTTTCCCCATCCACCATCCTGTTGGTAAGCACTGGAAGAGCTTGCATTTTTTGTGTAAATAGGGAAGGCCACTACGAGTCGGAATTCCTATTCATATTCCATAGAAATAGCTTAGAGGTCTTGTTTCCGCTATGTTTGGAACTAGTTGTTACTTGTTTCTATCCGAGAAGGTTTTTGTTGCCTATGCAAAGGTAACGGTATAGTAGTCGGGAAAAAGTACTGTTTTTTTCCTTACAGGAAATAGAAGGCCGTTTCGGAAATCTTTCCTTTATTCCCTGTGGTCCCACTCGGGGAAGTGTTCACTTTGAAGAGGACTAGCTGTCCTATATTGGTTTAATAAAACGTGTGAATAGTTCATATAAAAATTAGTTTGAATGTATTACATGTGCGGAAACATGTTAGTTTGTCTAATAGTTTGGGTTCCAATAGTAATGTTTCCTTGATATTGTTCATAATGGTGTGGATATATTAAGGACGTATATCACATTTGTTGACGAGTGGTGAATTCCCTTTGGTCAGAAGAAATATTAAGGGAAACCATCAGGTAGGTCGAGCAGCGCGACAAGGCCGGCACGCGGCCAGTGCGGAATTACGGCGGGTAGGTGGTGACTCTCTCAGCACACCCGTTCACTGCACTCACTCATTGGCTGGTCTCGTCTTGTGTCGATTTGTCTTGTCTGGCATTCGTGGTAATCGTGTTTATGTCATTCTGTACTCTATCTGTACTGCATTGTCATGAATGCAAGGCGTTGTAACAAGATGTTTTTCTTTTTTTTCTTTAACCTGGTGTATCTACTTGTTAAACAGAATGTGTGGACACTAAAATACCACCATAGCGACTTAAATGACGATGGGACATTTGTAGAGTTGAAAATAGATATCACGTGAAACTTCCGTCTTCACCCCATTCCTTCTCATGAACCGATCCTCCCCCCCCCCCCCCCCCCCCCCCCCCCCCCCCAACTATTGCCTCACCATGACTCTCACTGATAATGAACAGATATGTGGGAACATGCTATTGATCCCCGGTGCAGGTTGTTGTGGTTGTCGTCCCTCTTGAATCTCCAGTTTGCCTTCCCGACCAGCCGGGGTGCCCCTGCCCATTATGTGGGACAGCGCGCTACAGATGCTGACAAAGCAGCAGTCCACCGGTCCATGGGGAGCATCGAGCTCAGATGGGTCTTCTTGCTACGGTGTTTTGTTTTGTTCTGTTTTCAGTCAGCAAAAGACTCCTACCTGTGCGGACGCAAGCTAAGTGGATGCAGAAGACAGTGACACTGTGGTGTCAGGTGGTGTAGTGGGGGGGGGGGGGGGGTGGTGGTTCCGTCCCGTTTAGGCGCATCCTGTCAGAGGGCAGCAAACTGTTTAGTTTTCTTTTTTGTGTGTGTGTTTTTTTTTCTCTTTCAAGGAATAGCTGTTTGATTTAAGTATGCCCTGTCTGTGTGTTAGATGTGTGTCTGACTTTATTCTTCTTTTGGGGAAGGGTTAGTAATAGTAGAATAGGTATTTGGAGGACTTAGCAGGTATCCCTAGGGGTACTCCATGTTTATCACCAACTTTTTTGTTTTTGCCCGGTAGGATAGTTAGTTCTATATAAGGACTCTTTTCCCTTCTATATCCTCTTTTTCTCTATACATTTTGCCAATTCAACCTCTTCTGTAACAGTAGTGTGAAAGTTTATGTGTGCATGAGAGAAATAACGGGTGGTTTATGTACTGTATTCTTGGCTCTTATGTTGAGTGGTAAGTGTGCGACCTGACTACCGACTCTGTGGTCTCCCCCTTATTGAACCCGACAGTCATACATGAAACAAAATTGAATAAGATATGCCCCAAGCTTATTAACAACTGTTTCTTTTGAACTATGCATAACACATTCATCTTCCTCCTCTCATTCTAAGTTAAGGGCTTAGCATGTCATACCTTGGTCTTCAGTTTGTTCATGTGTTGTTCTAGCATTCAAATCGCCCATTATCATAACATCCAATTCAGCTTTCTAAATACTTTGCTTCAGACTTTCCTCTATAACAATAATCTTTAGTTTATTTTTGCATTATTATATACTGAACTTCCTTTAGGTGTAATTTGACACGCCACACAAGAACATTATCTTTATCAACATTAAATAATGACTTGTCTACTTTAACAACAATACATTGTCACCGTCCACATTAATGACTGGCTTACCAATTGACTAAAACATTTCTTTTTAAACAAAAGAACTCCGCCTGAGTTTCTGCCTTTGGGTTGATAATTTTCCCGCTGGAGCACTCAATCTAACAAAATCATTGAACACACCTTTTGGAATTAAAACCATAGTCTACAAAGGTTTCCATTAAAAACACGAAATCAAAGGTGGATACTTATTTAATAAAGTCAGTGTCATGCAGTTTGCTGTACAGAATTTCTGTTTTTACAATTCAGGAAGGACAACTGGGGCGATGGATGGTAGGGCCTGTCCTATTTAGAATCACTGGGAGAATGCAGTGACCTGTCACTGCCCTGTGCGCTCAGGTAGCCGTGCGACGGTGTTTGCTGCCGCCCTCTGCCCGAACCGTCACCATGTCCACGTACATCCCGTGTTGAGCTGCTACGCCTCATGCCGATATCACTGCCAGTGTTGGAAGGGTTACCTCGTCGTGTCACTCCGTGACCCTCATTCCCGAACAAGTGCCGTCTAGTTGGGGGATCCCCGCCAGCTGCTTCACTGTCCTGGCTCCCCCTCGTTCTCGGTCAGCTGATCAGACACGCCTCCTTGCCAGTTCGTCGTTCCTGCCATGCTGGGATTCGCCGAAGTGGTCGCTGCCGCGTCGGCGAAACTCCTGGGGTTTGGTGTGTTTAAGGCCGGCAGTCAGTTTGCCTTTTACAAGTAGGCCGTCTTCCCCTCCGTCCTTGCCTGACTGTTGATGGTAGCCTGTCTTCTGGTCAAATCATTGGCCACCCGCATCCTTTTTTCTTCCAGTTTACCACGGTAGTCTCTGTCAGTGATCATCAACATTGTATTCTTGCACTGACAAAATTTCTTTTTCATTGGTAGGGTTGGTGCCTCTTGCCTGTCCGACACGGTGGGCTCGGGTAATGTCCTGCTGACACCACGTTTTGAGTCCTGGTAAGCTGTTGAGAGTGTCCGCGACAGCGCCATCACACGTGTCGAAGGTTTCATGTCACTGCTCTGTGGAAAGCCAAACACCCCTAGGTTGTCACGTTAGGAGAGGTCTTCCAACCTGTCCATCTCGGTATTCATGGAAATGATTTGTTCCGTCAGTATTTCGAGTGCTGCAGACAGGTTCCTCGTCTCCTCCTTCCTCTGCTCTCTGTCTGTGAACAGAACTGTCGTGTCACCCGGTATTTCTTTCACTACAACTGACAGTCGACTGTTTTCTCTTGCTAGGCCGTCGCATCTCTGACTGATCTGCTCACACGTTTCCTTCACCTAGCACATTTTTTAAGGCTCACAATTCGCTTCTTATGTGGGCTGCCTGTTCCTTAGTTTTGTTGGCTGTGTTCCCCTGCCATGTCTGGAGGAATTGTTGCTTGAACATGTCGTTGTCCGCCATGTCATCGGATGTGTGACTGACGTCCTTTTGCTGACTGTTCGCTCCTGGGGTTTCCTCTTCATCGCCGCTCAGCAGATCACGCTACAGTGACAACACGGCGTTGACAGCGCAGAGCAAGGTCAGTGCCGGCACGTGCAAGGCATGCTGATCAGGAATGCCACAACAACAGTACACACCTCCAACCTTAACCATTGTTCCGCCTTGTCTACTGTCCTCTACGTACACCACCGTACTGTCCGATGCCAATCCGGTGACCACACTGCCATTCCAGCACACACAAAAAAACAATACTGAAGGCAAACAGAAACTGTAGGTGACGACGATATTATTCGATGTCACTCACACCGAGATCACCATGACCGTAGCTCACTTGTTCAGTTTTGACCACACCACTTGCTGACTACTGGCATATGCGGACCCTCCACAAGCGCAAGTCCACCAAAATGACTCTGTACACTTTCTGCTGCTCATGTCGGACATTTTTACCATAGTAAAACTGTACACTACTGCTATATCCTTTCAGACATTTTTACCATAGTGACTCTGTACACTTTCTGCTATTCCTTTCAGACATTTTTACCATAGTGACTCTGTACACTTTCTGCTATTCCTTTCAGACATTTTTACCATAGTGACTGTACACTTTCTGCTATTCCTGTTGGACATTTTTACCATAGTGACTACACTTTCTGCTATTCCTTTCGGACATTTTTACCATAGTGATTTTGTACACTTTCTGCTATTCCTTTCGGACATTTTTACCCATAGTGACTGTGTACACTTTCTGCTGCTCCTGTAGGACATTTTTACCATTGTGACTCTGTACACTTTCTGCTATTCCTGTCGGACATTTTTGCCATAGCGACTATGTACACTTTCTGTTGCTACTTTCGGCATTGCCCCTCATGATGGGGGGTAATTGCACAATCATTCCACACATGGGTTTTTTTATATATACAGATAAGAAGGTTAACGATTACGTTTACGAGATAGCAACGTCGATTTGTATGCAATTTAACCCTGGACCCGATTTCCTGAGAACCCAAGCAAATGCAGTCTTACTGTGTTACCAACTGATGTTTTCAACTGTCTATCTCTAAATGCCTATCTATGGAGATGAGAGCAGAGATAGTAGAGAGTAGACTGAAGAAGTAGAGCCGCGAGAGAGCAGAGAGAGAGAGTATCACACCGCGTGCTGAATTCATGATACTAGATTTCAAGCGTAACTCTTATGTCCTAACCAACAACGTACTACACGTTGTCAATGTTGTTGCCGCAGGCCTCTTAGTAGAGACATGTGCTCTAAACCCAGACAATCTCAAAAAGATAATAGCGTCCTTGGATCGATCTACGAAAACGTCGCCAGCGAACACCAACACAGTTTTCAGTTGTGTTATTTCGGAATATTTGGTGATATTCCTCGTGTGCTGGCTTCCTGACGGCTAAGTATGAAAGGAGCGACGTCCTTTCCCGGGCATCCACCCATTATCGAGAAGCAATAAATACGAGAAGAAACGAGCAAATACTGGTGGTCCAAGATACTTCAGAAGCCAAGCATGTTACTGGCCGTCGAGGTAGGAAGGTCTATCAACAATCAGGACTCGAGCAGCTGATGCTGGTCTCACTGAGTAACTAAATCACGCCCCTGAACATTGGACTATATTTCGTCTATGCTCTCTATACTAGATGAAGTTGGCTCGCGTACCATATTTTATACACGCTCGGTTCCTGTCGGTGGCACACAAGTTGAGACAGTTCGGTAGGTGAATGGAATACTAGATGTACACGACAGCAGTATTTTTATTCCTCTACGGATCTTGCGGCTGCTCACCAAGAAAGTTAGTCAAGACACACGCACGCTGATGCTTGACATGGCTTTTTATTTGGTTCTCAGCGCATCTTCGAGGGTCTACAGTTGCTCCGTAGGTCAGGACGAGGGAAGCTCGCCACCGCGAGCTACTTTGGTACTAGTGAGTTTGTAAGTGGCTGGTTTGTTACTTTTCTGATTCACTTGTACTTAGTAGCATGTTTGTGCTAAGTCGATACAGAGTCCTATTGAGTAGATGTGACCCGGAAATTTGGCCGCTTAGGCCACATGCCTAAAATCAAATGCGTGGATAACCGACTTTACTTAGGCGGTAGATCTGATCTCGTTTAGGACTTAGCATCGATAAGACCAAGCAAGCGAGCCGTGGGTTAGGTTCTGATCCTGCTCTGTCTCTTTCGTTCTGCCTCCATGCTTGTATGGCTTAGATTGTGGCACAACGGCTGATGTCCGCTGCCCTGGTACGGCTGGACTTTGAGTGTCATGAAGACACTAGTCACTGTGCACAAAACAAGTTTAACAGCAACACGCTCGTTCACTTTCATAACAGAACTGCTAGATTCGACTTTCCCTACTAGCTGCTGTATCCACCCTTTTGTGTGTATTTCACATGGAAAAGGTCGATCAAATTATCTTAACGACAACTGTGCGTAGGCAACCAGCCTCCTATCGCATGCCGGGTTGGACAAACATGAAGTAGTGTCATTAACTAATGCGGCCACGGTCACTATGGTTCAGCTAGTGACTCCAACATGCCTAGGTTCAACTATTCTAAACTTGTACTTAGCGCTGACCGGGTAAACGCGTTCATAAGCATCTAAGCTTGCCCGCGTGATTAAGGACAAAGATGTCTATGAAGATTTTTGGTAAGCGCTATGACCGATATAACTAACTGAAATTCCGGCACTGAACCACGAAATCAACCAGCCAATATATTAAGCCCTAACCTAAATGACCGTAATTTGGGTACTTTTTTGCAGCAAGCAACTCCATAAGATCAAAGCCGCATGAAGGATCACAACCAGCAAGATACAAATGTCCGAGACACTAGGTACCCGCTGGTTTGGTTCCAAGCTATGCAGCGAACGCCCAACAAATTAGCTTATGTAGCCGTTTATCACGTGTAAATCGTAAAATTGACATAATTATTGTACAGAGATTCATTCCTCCGAGCTAGCATTCCAAGGGCTACAAAATGCCAAACACACAGTTTATTAAGTCACAACATTTACTAAGTAGTTTGTACTGCGATTCAGCAGCAGCAATTGTCTTCTTTTTTGAATATTGAGTACGAGTCAACACAACAGCTAAACTAAGCACAGTGAATAAAATACGTTAGCCCAATAATTTCAATTAAGAAGATGTCCCCTGATACCAACGACAGGTCACTCACAAAAGACCTAGCCAAAAATGACATATCTGGTGCGTCAGCATTACACGCATACACGATCCTGATGCGTTGGGTAGCGTCAATTCGTTGGAGGTCCAGTTGCTACAACTTAGTCTCTCTTGGCGACATGGGTTGGGTCACTCGGCAGGGAAGTAAGTAGCTATACATTGGATCTTGTTAAACGTCGATTTGGTCAACTATGGCCAGCTCGATACACTTAATATAAATAGATATCAAGTAAGTCCCCTGCACGCATAATGACAACCACATGGCTCGCAGGCGGCAGATTCATTGCACCAGATCACATTCCTATGGGGGTCAAAAGCTGCTAACAGACAAACACTTCAGGACACTCCTAAGGGACAATGCAGGTGCAGGTGTAAAGATCAGTGGCTTCCTACTTTTTTGCTTGGGAATCCGATAATTTAATAAAACAGATTGGAGCTGGCGTTGTTCTCAAGTAAGGTTGTTTCCGTTTTTTTTTGTTTTCTTTTTCTTTTCTTGGGATGTTGATTCGTTTATTATTGTTATGCGGAATGGGGTTCGAAATAACTGCGTCTTTCCAATGGAGGTACGTAATTCTAGTAGAGTTGGACGACAATAAAAACCCTAGTTATTCGACCAGCGTTTTTACATCTCCTAAAGGAAATGTTGCTGAATATAACAACGCCAGGCTAGCCTAGCAGCAGGTAACTGCGATGCCCAACCTGAAATCCAAACTTTTTTCTCACGTCCAACTCAAAACAAAAAAAATCGCGCCCGAACGCGTACTACTAGGCAAGAGTTGCAGATAACAATTGGCGCTAGATCGCTGAAACATCAGTAACCTGGGTGGCCATTTTCCCTCGTTTGGGCTTATTCCCTTCAGCACGATAACATAAAATCGACAATGTGAACGTAAAACTAGCATGTTGGTCTTTATCTCCCCCTCAAAGCGAGTTGGGGCACAATGGACGTTTTTTTTGGAAACGAGCTGCTTGGAGAACATATGCGATTGTAGTAAAGTGATATATGACAGCAATAGTATTAAGATAGTAACAAACAATCGACAACATACAGCACAACAAAACCTACTACAGCAAACAAACAACAAGCCACAAACAGTTACGTCGATATGGTGGTGATTATGACTGATGATGAGTATTGATGGTGTACAAACTAGATGTACATGAAGACGAAATGATAGTATGTAGGTATGACGATGTCACTGATGTGTGGGCGGACGTGATGAATCATACAAGCAATTAACAAAGAGTAGGATAACTACCACCAACAACATCATTCGTTAATGGGTGGCTGTCAGTTATTATGTGTGTTGTAGTGCGGGTTTGGTGTGTGTTGTGTGTGTCGTTCCTGTGCAGTTTAGAGAAGAGGGAGCGAGTAGAGCCACCGGAGACAAAGCAGAACGAACGTACGTGAGAGAGCATCTTTTGAATAGCAAATCTACTAACTTTTGGTTCTCAATCTGATTGTCCTTCGCTTGTTCCTGATGAACACCGGTTAGAGGTCGATCGGCGTCGGCGTGTTTGGCCGTTAGGGTTTGTTGTCCCTTTTGTTTTGTGAGAGACAAGATGTTTCACTTTCAATTTGTCATAACCAGTAAAAAAACCCTTTTGCATAGCCACGTTGAGGAGATCAGGACTGCCTTGTCCCTGCTCCTTTCATTATCCTGATAACCGTAGTCTTGCCTAAAGCAGTCCAAAGAGGGGTCGAACCGAGTAGTTCATTGTTTTTTAAATTTGGTGTATTCCCTCTTTTTCTGTGGTCCGGCGTGTTGTGTGGCAATCTGTGTTGTGTGTTGTGGTGTGTGTGTGTGTGTGTGACTTGATCGTGTGTGAGTGTTGTTCACGCTTTGTTTCAATTCCTCCGCCTCGGTCAACCAGTTTTAAATCGCGTGTCTTTTTGATAGAGGCGAATGCTTCTTTTTTTCCCCTCTAAAATCAAGAATTTTCCAGAATGCTAACATGCCAAGGTACTTCCATGATACAACTCCATTCGCTTTATGGCTTCTTTACAAAACGGCTTTATTCCACGTTTGTGTAACTATCGTCCACCCAGTCAGTGAGCTACATAGTCAGCGCATTGTGAAGCTCCTACTAGCCATGTAAGGCAGCTTTTTCATGACAAGCGTGTATCGCATGTCCACAACCGGTGTCGGGATACTGATGAGGATGACCTTTACACTTAGCTGCCGCCGCCCCACCTGTTTGCCCACCGTTTGTCAGATCCACTCGCCACAGTCATTACGGATAGAAGACAGTGACCAAGATCGCACTCAGGGTCAAACTCCACCACTATGAAATGATAAATAATTTGGCTGATCAAACCCGCAGCTCGAGAGAGCTAGTCGTCCTTTCCAATGCTATTCAAACCTCTGTCTATCCTGATGATATTCATACTACGACGTGCTGAAATCGTTTAGCATTATGATGATTGTTTAGGTAACAACCAAATACTAGAAGCTTAAAACATTTCTGTCGACGGCTCGAATGAAGGGATAATGGTTTTTTTTATGAGACTTTAGAGACTCTGCTGACTTAAGCATATCGTACCAAGCCCTTTGTGAAGTGTCCCTTCTAACACGTTTCTCTAGCAGAATGAGGATTTCTTACAACATCTCTTTCTCTCTCTCTCTCACCCTCCCCAAAACACTCTTGGACTAATTTCCCTGTCACTCTCATCTCGTCTCGTGTTCGGCGTTTACCTTCAAAATAGAATGCCTAAACAAAAAGGTTCTAATAATCTCCAGTAAACAAAACATACTCTCTTAATTACCTTATCTT
>JADBJO010017811.1:21246-36703 GCA_016801955.1 Conus betulinus | reverse complement strand
CCATGTTTTGTAGTCGTGAGGTCCCCCTTTTCTCACATTATCTCTCGTATCGTCCACATAAACATTTACGTACACTACTTGCCAATGTTGTTTACCTCTTTGATCAAGTATATACACAGTCTTATACGCCGTAGCAGGTAGTCTGTTATCATTCATTTCAACTACTTTTAACCAATATTTTATACTTTTGTGCACTCTCAAAGATATAAGTATGGTGGAAATAGAGCTGCCACATGTCGTCTATGTAGTTCAGCAATAGAGGATGAGATTCATTTCCTGTTTAGCTGTCCAATGTTGAATGACTTAAGAAATAAATTCATTCCATCAAAATTTTATAGTAGACCATCTAATTTGCGTTTAATATTGCTACTGTCAACAAAAAATGAAAAGGTAATAAGAAACTTAGCAATATACCTGTACAAATCATTTAAACGCATTAGAGCTTTATCTGAATAAGTACGAGCAAAGTAAATATGTTTGGACGTTTTACAGAGACATAGCGTGTGTTAAAATGATGATTTTGATTTTGATTTATTATGTTATCCACAGTTCATATGTTTGACCCCCTTCAGATGGGGCCATGGACTTTTTGAATAAATTATCATTCATTCATTATCATTCGTATCGTCCATGGAAGTAGAAATGCTGATTTCTGTTCTTGACTTCATTTCTGTTGTTTCTTTCCCGTTCGTCTTGGTAACTTTCGTCACGATTATGGTCGTAGGCACGTTGGTTTCTGTAACTATCCCGATTTTTGACTTGATTTCCTTCCCCGTCTCCATTGTAGCTTTTCTGTTTGGCAGAGATGAAGAAGTCTTGTTCTCTGTATTCATACCCATTTCTGCCTCCGTTTCTTCCCCTGTCTCCATGATAGCTTACATGTGGTTCATGGTTGTAGCTGTCTTGTTTCGTGAAACCCTCTCCGTTTCTGTGTCGGTTTCCTCCCCTGTCTCCATTATATCGTTCGTATTGTTTAGTGTTGTAGAAGTATTGTTTTCTGTAACCATCTCCATTTCTGGGTCGGTTTACTTCCCTGTCTCCATTGTATCGTTCGTATTGTTGATTGTTGTAGAGATATTGTTTTCTGTAACAATCTCCATTTCTGAGTCGGTTTCCATGGTAGTTTTCGTATTGTTCATTGTTGAAGAAGTATTGTTTTCTGTGATCATCTCCATTTCTGTGTCGGTTCCTTCTCTGTCTCTACGGTAGTTTTCGTAATGTTCATTGTTGTAGGAATATTGTTTTCTGTAATCATCCCAAGTTATGACTGGATTCCTTTCTCTGTCGTCGCTGTAGTAGTTTTATGTTTTACAGGGCTATAAAAATCTTGTTCTCTGTCCTCATATCCATTTTTGTCTCGGTTTGTTTCCCTGTCTCTCCATGGTAGCTTTCATGCTGCACAAAGTCGTGGAAGTGCTGGGGATTCGATTTGTCTCTTTTCGTACCACTTAGTTGTTGGTCGGTCTTGCATCATTGCATTACGTCTTTCGTTGATTTCTAGCTCTCTTTGGTATTGGTGTCTGACGAATCGCTTTTTTTCTTTCTCCTCTTCAGTGCTGTAAGCCTCCTTCTGTTCTCGGAAATCTCTTGTTGTCCTCTTTTTAGTAGATTCTTGATGCCTCGACTCATGTTCTGTTTGTTTCACATGCTCCTTGTGTTTCTGTTTTTCCCATACAACATAATGAATATGTCGTCCGATGTTGCCGGCTATAAGACCTGATCCTCTTGGGTTGGGGTCAATTTCATCCTCCATGGCGTTTTGTCTCTTTCTTAGGTTTTCGTGTTGCAGAAATGTCACATCGTCTTTTGACTTGAGTTTCGCAAATACCATTGCATTAAATATATCTTTCTTTCCATCCAACTCTTCGTCAAGCGTAGGGATGGTGTTGCTGATGACCACTTTCGAGATTGTTGATTCCTATGTGAAAAAGAATCACATCAGGATCTTTTTCGTTTTTCATATTCAGTCTGTTGCATTCCTCTATTGTTGGAACTTTGTCATTGAAACCTTTAACCCATAGGACTTCCCAATCGTTCTGGTTGATTCCACGTAGGGTTGAGTCATGTATGATGTGGAGAGTGGGTAGTTCCTGACCTTGTTCCTCTCCAATAGAACTCTCCTCGTCTGAGTCAGTGCTTGTGATGTCACTCTGGGAGTCTAGGCAATGACTGTCAGAAAGGGAATGGGCGTGGGTAAGGTCAGGATGTGAGTCTTCTTTTGCATCTTTTGTTTCAGTTTCATCTTTTTTCCCTTTTGGATGCGGAGATTCGATAAGCATCTCAGATGATGTTGTCATAAAGTTGCCATTCTGTTCTTTCTCATTTCCTTTCTTTGAGCTTCCTTTTTTGTCTGTGTTGATAGATGGTGCGTCCGCAGTCTTTGTTGGTTCTTTCAAAGGGGTGTGTCTGTGAACGTTGGCCTTTTGAGTATGGCTTTGTTGGGCGAGTACGACCTTTGGTTGATTATCTAGTCTTTCTTGCACAGCATGAATTATTTGTGCGAATGCGTCGCCCCTCGTTTCGTCTGAATGTTGCAACTGTTCAGCGAGTTTTACAATGGCTCGTTCCATGTTTTGTAGCACATTATCTGTCTTTTGGGATGTGCGCTTCTATCAGCTCATACAGAGTGTTGTCATTTGTCCCTTTGGACGTGGTGTATTCTGACTGTTCATGCTGCAAATCATCTTTTCTTTCAATCGCTTCCGTCGTTTCGTCTTCGATGTTTTCGTCATACAAAGGTCGTGCGCATATCTGACATGCAAATTTTCTTTGCGTTTTTGCAAATATACAAACTTGGAGTGTGTGTGTGTGTGTGTGTGTGTGTGTGTGTGTGTGTGTGTGTGTGTGTGTGTGTGTGTGTGTGAGAGAGAGAGAGAGAGAGAGAGAGAGAGAGAGAGAGAGAGAGAGAGAGAGAGAGAGAGAGAGAGATCTTCAATCCTGTCGCCATGATGAAACCCACAGTGTCCTCGACGTCTTGACAGCTGCCCCAAAGCGCATCTACAACTCTGCACCCTCTGGCCAGGTTGACGCCATAGAACATCATGGGCTGGACAGTGCTGGAGATGTGTTCAGGGGTCTGAGATCCAGTGCCACATGGACATTCGTCTGTGTGGGCAATTGTAGCGAAATTCTCGAACAATTTGCATTTAATATGTGTTGGTAAACTGAGATATGATTAGCTGTAATTTCATGCAGCTAAATTAGTAAGTGTTCGTGTTGCACTTGGTGGCAAGTTAAATTGTTTGAAAACAAAACTTGAACTTTTTTTTGTATGGTTAGTCTTTTCGAATGCAGATGATTCTATTTTATATCCTTTCTCGTCATAGCGAAAGAAGGGATGTAGTTATTACGAAGTCGTAAACAGGCGATACGTAAGTTATGGATCGACCAGTCGGAAGACCGTAACCACGGAGATCCAATGCCTTAACGACAACACTTTTTGCATCGACATTGCGAAGAGCGATGGGGCGACAGTCCAGGAATAACTCCTTGCAGACCTGCAAACACAAGTCTTCAACGACTTGGCGAATGTATGAAGACACGTTCAAGCCACTGATGAATGTGGCATCGTTGCGGATGGCATTCGCTGCCTTGAACGAATCATCTAGACATTCATTTGGACCGGAGGTGCGTAGGCAAAATTATTGTCGCTAGCCAACTCCATTATTTTTGCAGATCAAAACATCGGAAGGAGCTCATGATGGTAGAAATAATATAAAACCATTATAATCAAATATTCCTGGATTGGTAAGCCAATGTTAGTCATCATTATCATTGTGTTGTCTTGTTTTGACATCAATCATACTTTTAATCATTGCTCGTATGATTAGGAGAAGTTGGTAAGATTCGGAAATTTCGATCAAGAGAAGACAACTCTTGAAAGTATCATTGCGCAGTAGTTAGTTTGCGTACAAATGTAAACAAAATGTCCATTTTAGGATAGGGTTAGTGTTCGATGTAAGGAGGAGCTTGCGTGTGTATGGAATCGACGTGCGACTTTCGTACAATCATTTAGTAGGCATATGATTGCCCACAGGTTTTCGTTTTCGTTTTCTACTTTTTCAACTTCACTTCATCTTCCCAGCTGTGACTGGAGGTGGAAGTGGGGCGTGGACGATCCTACTCTACCTCATCGTGAAAGCTACCTCGACGAGTGGCAGCAACGTTGAAGTCGACATGGCACAGTGAAGCACACACACACCGCTGGACCAAGACAACTTTTGTGCCAACCTGCTGCAGCTAAGTGCCGAACACTAGTTACCATACCATACAATATCGCACTCTCCCATACAGATCACACTTATGAACTTGATGTAGATTTATTGGAGAGACAATAATAACGTTTCGGTGTTACCAGTTCATCATCATCATCATAAAATTTATCATTATTTTTTATCTTTTTATTTGAAATAAAGTTCCTAGATTTCTATCATTGCTGTTCACATTGTTTGCTTTGAAATACGTACGGACAGTGGAAGCGAGGCAACGTAACACAACAATTCCCACACTAAACACATTCAGCTAAAACACTTGCACCGGATCGAAACTCGTAACGGTGAAAGCAATCTTAATTCGGCTGAGGTGGCTCAGCAGTCGGCAGAGGCCAGTTCTCAGTCTGAAGAGGAGTGTTTGCTGGTATCTCTGGAGCTGATGGATTGGATCAGCACTACTGTCTGCACCCAGCCTTCTTTTCCCCTGGCTTTGGAGTTGGTTGTGGATGAGAGTTTTGACCTCTCTGTAGGTCAGTGGGTGGCTGAACTGCTCCATATTGCTGCATGCCTCGGACAGAGCGTCTTCTCGTTCCCAGAGATCCCACAGCGGGATGGAATCCACTGGAGTACAATACTGGTTCAGGATTTCCAGCTGAGCCACCATACCAGAACACATGTGAGGTGTGGTCTTCAGAGTGTAAATCAGTGCTATAAATATGAAAAAAAAAAAAAAAAAAAACGCATCTCTAAGATGACATCCAGACAAAAGTTTTGTGAATCCCAAAAAAAAAAAGCTCTGTCAGTTAAGAAAATGTCCGCTAAATAATATCTCAGCGAACGTCTGCCGATACCAAGTCAGTCTGAGGGACAATTTTTTGGTGACAGAACTTCTCGGAGGGTACTAATTTACACTTAGCACCGTTCAGCGTGTGTGGCAAAATTCAGCCGTGCCGCTCAATCCTAATACGATGATGTGCAGTGGACCGGGCATTGAGCCATAAATCCTGGCCTGAAGTTACCGGACAGTTGATGGATGGGTGGGTGGAGGCAGGAAAAGGGAGGGGAGGGAGGGGACGTGAGGGAGGGCTAGAGGTGTGTGGGGGGGGGGGGGGAGCAGTGCCACCAGACATGTAACAGCTGAAGGCACGAACCTGCACGGGATGCTGCCGAAGAATTGATGAGGACTGTCGCTGGACGGACATGGTGGCACCATCCGGAGGGACAGCTCATTCACACTGGCTCCGCGACAAAAAAATTATTGTCATCAGTAGGGGGCTTTGTAGGTGGTGTCCTGTGTATGTCGGATCAGAACAGGCGCCACTGAACACCACCGAAGTGACTCGGCAGCAATGCAGAGTGTTCTCTGGTGGGTTGCCTCTTGACGACTTGACACACTGACTGCTCCCTGTGAATTGCCGGTACCGGAGCTGCGGAGGATCGGGTCAGAATGTGGCTGTGGACGCGGGTGGGGGTGGGGGGGGGGGGGGGAGGAATGAGCGGCGTGGGCGCAATGCCATTGAGGAGGCACAGAAGGCGGACAGCAAAAAAAAAAAAAAAAAAAAAGTGTGGGAGGAGAGGCATAGGGATGGGAGATGGGAGAGAGAAGGGGGGTGAGGGGTGGGGAGAGGCATAGAGATGGGAGATGGGAGAGAGAGGGGGGGTGAGGGGTGGGGAGAGGCAGAGAGAGATGGGAGATGGGAGAGAGAAGGGGGGGGTGAGGGGGTGGGGAGAGAGACATAGAGATGGGAGATGGGAGAGAGAGAAGGGGGGTGAGGGATGGGGAGAGATACATAGAGATGGGAGATGGGAGAGAGAAGGGGGGTGAGGGGTGGGGAGAGACAGAGATGGGAGATGGGAGAGAAGGGAGAGAGGAGGGGGGGGGAGAGGGGGGGGGGAGAGAGACATAGAGATGGGAGATGGGAGAGAGAGGAGAGGGAGGGGGGGGAGGGGGGGGAGAGAGATAGAGATGGGAGATGGAGAGAAGGGGGGGGTGAGGGGTGGGGAGAGACATAGAGATGGGAGATGGGAGAGAGAAGGGGGGTGAGGGGTGGGGAGAGACATAGAGATGGGAGATGGGAGAGAGAAGGGGGGGTGAGGGGGGGGGAGAGGCATAGAGATGGGAGATGTGAGAGAGAAGGGGGGTGAGGAGGGGTGGGGAGAGGCATAGAGATGGGAGATGGAGAGAGAGGGGGGGAGGAGGGGTGGGGAGAGATGGGAGATAGAGATGGGGAGATGGGAGAGAGGCATAGAGAGGGGGGAGTAAGGGGTGGGGGAGAGGCATAGAGATGATCAATACAGAACAGGAAACACAAAAGCAAAGCTTAATTGAAGTGTCACCTGCTTAGGAGGTCACAACAACAATGAGTCAGTGAAGTAGATACAGTTATTATAATGAGCATAAATTAGGAAGCGAATGGACAATGTGATAAAGAAAAAAAAAAAAAAAGAGAGAGAGAGAGAGAGAGAGAGAGAGAGAGAGAGAGAGAGAGAGAGAGAGAGAGATGAGAGGAAGAATATGTTACTGTACACAGTAGCAAATAGCGGGCGCTATACCGACAAGCATATTACATATGGCGAGATTTTGAGCGTCGTGATTTATTTATTTTATTTTATTTTTTTTTATTTTTTTTATTTTATTTTTTTTTTACTTAATCCTGTCGCTCTTGAGCAAAAAGTCATGAACTACAGAGAACAGATGTACATTTTCTTTAATTGTTAGGGTACTGCAGCCTGAAAGAAGTGTATTAATGTTCTGGTAATTTGCGGGGAGGGAGGGAGAAAATTGTAATAAATCTAATGTCGGCAAACCGAGGGCAATGCAGTAAAAAGTGTTCGGCAGTTTCCGTAGGGTAACCACAAGCACATGAAGGATTTAGCAAAAGATGACGACGATAAAGATCGTGGTTAAGGTTGCTCATACCAAGTCGAAGACAAGCATGTGAGGTCTGTAGTTTTCTGCAGCCATGATAAAAATATGATGGAACACAAGCATCATCTCTAGACAAGTAACGTTTCAATGCGCTGATAGAAGAATTAGACTGGACAGATTCGGGAAGACTGTTCCAGAGACGAGTGCTTGATGGGAAAAAAAAGAGTTAGAATACAGTTCAGTTTTACACCGAGGCACAGAACGATCACCTAACCTGCGACGATGATACGGATTCACAGAAGACACTAGTGGGGTAGGAGATAACCTAAATAATCG
This sequence comes from Conus betulinus, assembly GCA_016801955.1. Classification (NCBI taxonomy): domain Eukaryota; kingdom Metazoa; phylum Mollusca; class Gastropoda; order Neogastropoda; family Conidae; genus Conus; species Conus betulinus. The sequence continues at coordinate 29,287 of JADBJO010017811.1, read as the reverse complement.
GGGCTGTTCCATATACAATTTTGTGATAGAAAATTAGTTTGTGTCTTTTTCGCCGTTCTTCAAGTGAACTGAAACCTGATTCATGATATAATTTTGAATGACTACTACATCCCCGGGAACAACCAACAATTGTTCGTAAAGCATCAAGGTGGAGATCTTCTAATTTTTCTGCGAGGTTTTTACTACAGTTGTCCCATATGACGTCTGCGTAATCAAAGTGAGGTAATACAAAGCTTTTGTACATAGTTTCTAGAGACTTTCTTTCTTGATAGTTTGTATTTGTAATGTTTAAGGCAAGAAATTAGTGGTGTTACTTTAGAAATAATGTTGGCAATGTGCATTTCCCATTTGCAGTTGTTTTCTGGATTATCAAACCTAAATGCTTGTGGTATTCAGCTTCCTGAAGAATTGTGTCAGCAAACCTAAGGGAGTAAATGGGCAAGTTGTTTTTCTTAAAATTAAGCAAGTCAGTTTTACCTTTATTGAAGTTAACTTTCCAGGTGGTTGCCCCATGTCTTTATTTTTTCCAAGTCAGAATTTAAAATTTCAGCTCGTGTAATGGGATTTGGAAGTGAAAGAGATATGCTTGTGTCATCTGCAAAAAGTTTAATGATAGATTCTAGGTTCATTACAATATCGTTTATGTAAATTAGAAAATAAAAGTGGACCTAGAACAGAGCCTTGAGGGACACCAGCTGGCACAACTTTCAGTTGTGACTTGCACCTTTAATTACAACCCTCTGGGTACGTTTGTCGAGATAATTTTGAAACCATTCTAACAGTTTACCTCTTATACCTATCGATTCTAATTTTTAAGAAGTCCTTTATGCCAGACCCGATCAAAAGCTTTTGAAATATCGAAAAATATGGACTGTGTTGTGATTCCATCATCGTAAGAGGAACAGAAATTGTCATAAATACAAGTTAGTTGGTTAATTGTGGAATCACCTGGAATAAAACCAGATTGTGATGGAGTTAGAATACTATTCTCCCTAAGGAAGCAAAAAATGTGAGAGTGAATGCACTTTTCGAGAATTTTTCCTACACAACTTAAAAGGGAAATCGGACGGTAATTGTCGCAGAGATTTGTAGATCCTTTTTTGTGAATTGGGTTAACGTGAGCTGTCTTCCACAGTGCGGGAAAGACACCTTCTGATAAGGAACGGTTAAATAGTATAGAAAGTGGAAGTGAGATCACATGAGAAGATGCTTTTAAAAGGATATATTATGTATGAGATCAGGACCTACAGCTTTGCTGGATTCTAAATTTCTTATTACTTGTTCGATTTCGTCTCTAGAGAGTTGAATTTCAGTAAGGGAACAGTCTAGGTGGGGTATTATAGGGGGTTCGTCATTACAGTTTACAAGAGTGGATTGTGTAATGAAAAAGTCATTAAATACTTGAGCCTTTTCATAGTCTGAATAGTATAATTTGTCATTGCTATTAATTGGAGGAATATCGCCTGAGTCAATGCCTTTTTTTTTTAAAAAGACTTGACTAGTTTCCACCATTGCTTGTTTCCGAACTGTGATGGATCAGGCTTTTTATTTCAGTTCATCAAGATATTGAATTTTACGTTCACGAATTTTATCGGTTGTGAAATTTCTGAACTCGCGATATCGAGTAAGGCTTTCATTTATCTGCCTCTGGCTCTCTACGTTATGTTGTGACAATGTTGGATCGCTAGTTTTTCTTTAATAACAGTTTATAACGTCTATGTAAAGCATTGCGTTTGTTAATCAACGTTAAGATGTCTTTGGTTATCCATGGAGCATCTTTAGTAGTACGAATAGTAATTAACTTGGAAGGTACACACTGTAAAGAACATTCGTTAAACAGGCTAGTAAAGGTTTCGGTTGCTTCTTCTACGTTCTTAATTTCTAAGACGTGCGTCCAGTCAATCTGAGAGAGCAGGTTGCATAGTTTTACAGAATCTAAATTTTTATAATCATAAATGGTTCTTTTTTAAAAGTATGGTTTCTAGTTACAGGATTTTTTAATATAACTCTAGGCACACAGTGGTCGCTACATATTTCTGGTAAAAACATCAGTATCTATAACGAGGTTTGGACTTTGCGTCATAATTAGATCGATACATGTGCGACTGTCTTCTGTTATTCTAGTAGGTTCCTTAACTAACTGGTGCAACTGGAAAGTGTTAAGTATGTCTAATAAATGGGGAGATGGATTATAAAAGTCCGAGTTGAAATCACCAAGAATGAAGAATTTGGTAGCCGTGTTGTTAACTTTGCGTATGCTTTCGCTGATAAGTTTCCAGTACTGAACATTAGCGTTGGGTGGTCTATAATATGATCCGATCAGAATAACTTCCTGGCCTAGTTTCGTTTCAATCCATATAGCTTCAAGATTGTCTACGTGAAGATCAGACCTGTGCTTGCAGAAAAGATTGTATTGATATAGATGGCTACTCCGCCATGGGGGTCATTAGGTCTGTCAAGTCTAATTGGTGGCTGGAAATTTGGAATAAGAAGCTTATCATTGCAAACGGAGGGCGACAACCATGTTTCAGATACAGTGATTATGTCAAATTTGTTACATTCAGCAGTGATCAGATCTATATGGGCTGATTTAAACTCCGAGCGTTGACATGTATTACGTGAAGTTCGTTGTGTTTGGTCATGTTGGGCCCAGGATTCTGTTCTACATCGCCGGCCACGACAAGGACCAATAATAGGAAAGAAAGTAACCATCCTATTAGCCGTGGATTTGTCTCGCTTTGACTAGTGTCAGTAGAAACAGGGCTGTTTACATTTAATGAGGAGGACAGAAAATGAGCTGTAGGATCTATATAAAAAGTGCCTGTGAAAGACGAGATGCAGCATGGGTGATAATTGATTAATACAAAAAGTACTAGTGGAATTCCACATTCACATCTGCAAGATCTCAGGATGAGGAAAATTAAAATATCGACAGGGCAGGAAAATATGTAAGTCTGGCTTTTGGCCGCCACGCTGGGATGATAACTGCCTACTCTGGCTCTATACTGAGCTGAGTCAGTTCAGTTCAGCGGTTTATTTAACGTCTATTCACCATTGATGATATTAGACGAAAAACAATCTAACAACGTCATTATTATCTAACTATGCTTAGCCAAAAAAAAAAAACAAAAAACAAAAAACAAACAAACAAACAAAAAAAAAAAAAAAACAAAAAACAAAACAAACAAACAAAAAAACACCCCCGCATCAAAGCAACTTGGCAATTTTAGATTGCGCTATAATAGTAGCAATTTTTATGATAGAAGGGCTGGACAATATTTGACTGATATCTTGGACTTTGATATCAATAGAATTTTCTTTATAGATTGGAGTTAAGACGGAACATTCCATCAATAGATGATGCCCTGAAATAGGCTTACCACAAGTACAAAGAACGTGGCAAGAATATTTTGTGTTTCATGCATTCAACTTGAGTTTTGTTACTATCTTGGAAATGTGACGAGGACAAGTATTTACATATTTAAGATTTTCTCCACAAATTCTGTTATAAACACAACTTTCTAATTTTAGCAAACTTTCTGACGAAGATATTTTCAGTGAAGATAAAGAATTACAAGCAGGGCAATGTTTTGCTCCAGCTTTAGCAAGAATATCTGCTACTTCGTTCCATTTCAAACCACTATGAGAGGGAACCCAGCAGAAGTCAATACGTATTCCATGAATCCTCAAACAGTGTATGAGGTGATGAATATCAAAAAGTAAGTCTTTCCGAGCCTTACTGTCCCAATGGATTGCAATTGCAAGACAGATTTAGAATCCACACATATGAGAATATTATGAAAAGGCATAGGAGCATCATAAATGTAGCTCAAAGCCATCAGTATTGCATACAATTCTGCTGTAAATATGGAAAACCCTTTGCCAAGATGATAATTCTTTTGGACATTTAGACTAGGAATGACAAAAACCAGAACCACTACCAATGTTATCTGAGCTGAGTCACAAGCCATTAAGTTATAGAGCACAGAAACACGAGAAACAGAACCAGAGTCAGGATAAGTCTGTGACAGAAGACACTTGGAATACGAGACTCTCTCTCTACAGGAATGATGACAGAGATTGAGGCAAAGTCTTGTTTACATAAGCATGCAGAGGAAATGAAAACTGAAAAGGAAAAGAAGAAAAAAAAGGCGTTTAAATGCATTGACAAAAGAAAAAAAAAAAGGGGGAAAAAATGAATTAAAGGGCACATGAAAAATCGAAAGGGGTAAATCCATAGTGAACAGATGATAGTAAGATCGACCGATGGTGTATTGAGGTTCGTTACCGAAAGCTAAACAGGCTGTACTGCAGTGAACCACGCAAAACAGGTAAAGAAAAACTGCGTACCACGTGCCAGCTAGTCTTCGTTGATCACGCGTAAACAGATCAAAGGCGGGGAAGGGTAGGGGAAGGGTGGGGAAGGTGGGAAGAGGGGGAAGAGAGGGGAGGGCGAGGGAACGGCAGACTTTGATGTTTCATTGTCATTACCTAACGGTCTTTTGACAAGGGGGAGGGGGAGGGGGAAACAGGGCAGACTTGATATTTCATTGTCATAACCGAACGGTCTTTTGACAAAGAGGGGGTGGGGGTGGGGACAACAGAGCAGACTTTGATATTTCATCGTCGTTGCCGAACGGTCTTTGACAAGGGGACGCGTGGGGGGGGGGGGGGGGGGGGGGGGGGGGGGGAGGGGGGGGGAGGGGGGGGGCAACAGGGCAGACTGTGATATTTCATTGTCATTACCGAACGGTCTTTTGACAGGTGGGGGGGGGGGGGGGGGGGGCGCAACAGGGTATAAAATTTCCCTCTTTCTTCTTTACTAGCAACACCACAGCGTTATTCCCTATGATCAATGGAATCAAAGCATACTCAACATATAACAAAAAGAATTTCAGATGTCCTCGCAAATATGAGTACTCCGTAAACATTACAGATAATAAACAAACAAACGGAAAAATGTCATATTTAATGTGATTCGACCATTCACTTTGTCAAGCCATGATATTATTGAACTTCCCCAAATACTTTGATAAGTATTTGCCGGATTAAGTGCCTTTTATATAGTATTCTTGATAGTGTGTCTGTCTGATTTTCAGTGCTTCTGCTATGTGTAGCAAGTGATTTGACTTTACAATCGTCATCAGATGATAGCTAAGAAGCAACATTTTTTTTAAAAAAGAAATATCCAGTCTGAAAAGTCCTCATTTTGCGATCAACTCGCTATATGCAGTATTTGGAGCGAATGAGAGAGAGAGAGAGAGAGAGAGAGAGAGAGAGAGAGAGAGAGAGAGAGAGAGAGGGGGGAGGGAGGGAGGACCGAGGGGGGAGTGAGATAGCAAGCTTTTGCATCAAAAACATCTTGACTCTCTCTCTCTCTCTCTCTCTCTCTCTCTCTCTCTCTCTGCCAAAGTCAAAATTTCATTTAGAGATGGAAACATCGAATAAGCAGTATATCTGCTTTTTACATCAAGCCATCTATGAAACAAGAAAGAGGGAAAGAAAAACCCAAATCGTGTACAATGTCTTTCATCAAAAGAAAAGTAAACATACCGTCTTACCCCCTCCATCTCCTCGCCTTTACCCACTGACTTCGATTCACGTAAAAGGTATCAATGCTCATTGCCGCTCCTATGGTTACAATCACGAAGTGTATATCTTTACCAATGTATTTCTTTTTCTGCACAGGATGGACATTTGTTTTCAGTATGATATGTGGTTACGATTCATGAGATAATCTTTCAATTTTTTTCTTAAATGTGTTTTTATTTTTTTGTATTTTTAAGGGTTTTTGTGAGTTCATTCCACAGATTTCCACCTGAATATACAAAACTGGATTTGTATAAATTGTTGCATGGTCTAAGAATGGACAATAAATGATTATGTCTATGTTAGAAAGAAACTCGTGGAGAGCGTGGCAGCAGAGAGTCCTCAGAAGAGAAGCCCCTTCAAGCAAGTGTTTCGGCCCTTATCTCCTGACACTCTAGGGGGGTTGGGCCACACCCGGTTCATGACTCCGGATGTCCCTCTGCTGCCCCTTTTTTTTCCCATCTTGGGACGAGCCACGGCTTGGATTCGAACCCAGGCCCCTCTGGACATGCTCATTTCCACTTAATGACTCGCGCACTAACCACTGAGCCACTGGGACACCTGATATTTGTAGGAAAGTTAAGCATTATGAAGTTCACTTTTGTTCCCACCTTGACCAGATCCAGCTTGAACACCTCTCTGCTGCTTCTGCCATTGCTTTCAGGGCTCTGGTTTTTTCCCTCCCTGCAACTGAGAGCTGTTTCATGAGGCTGTATGTAGACGTTCCTACAAAACCCCTAGCTCCAATTTCTGCAGTGAGGACTTTGACTGATAGCCTTCTCTCCTCAGGCTGTTTGCCAGATCAGCATACTTTTCAGTCTTGTAGATTTGAGCTGCCTCCATTCTGTTCTCATATGGTACCATGAGCTCGATCATGATCAGCTGCTTGGTAGACTGAGAATGGACTACTATGTCTGGTCTCATGCCACTCTTGCTGATGATCTCTGGGTGACTCTTCCATTCTGGGAGGTCTGCAGTGCACTCCCAGTCATCTGCCCCGTCCAGCAGACTCTGCCTGCATGTTCCGAGTGGCACTGTTTGTTCTTGGCCATGATTCGCTACCCCCTGCCGTGAAGAATGTTGCGGGTGCTTTTGGAGTCCTGATTTTCCCTTTTGTGGTGTTGGTACTAGCCCAGACTACTTTACAATCTCTTTGAGCACTTGGTTGTGCCTCCATGTGTACCTTCCTTGAGCCAGGGCTACTTTACATGAGCTTAGGACATGCTCCACTGTTTGTTTTTCATGGCAGACGGGGGCATGAAGGATCGTCTGTTTTTCCCCACTTCACCAGGTGTGCATTTGAGGGCAGAAGGTCATATGCAGATCTGAGAATGAAGCTGATCCTGAGAGGGGCCATGTGCCAAATGTCATTCCAAGTGAGACTTCTTTGGAGTGCATTCTCCCACGTTGTCCATTGCCCTTGCTGGCTCTGCTGGACTGCTTTTTGGAGTCTTTTTTGGTCTTCTTCTTTTCTCATCTCCTGAATCATCATGTCTCTTTTGGCTTTTCCTTTGGCCTTTGACCACCATTCAGTTTTGGTCATTCCCAGTCCTTGTCTGTTGGTCTGTGTGTGTCCTGTTATTTCTCTGATCTTGAGACTTTCTTTTGCAGAATCCATCGCCTCTTGAACTTTCCATTTTCTGCCTGTCTTCAGCTGGGGCTTGATTGCTTCTACCACCTTGTCTCTGAGTCCTCCAGCATGCTTTGAAGTCTGATCTTCCCTGCTTTGTATTCCTCCAGGATGGATTTCAGTGGTAGTTTCAGCTTTGCTTGGCGACAGTACAGCGCTATGTCAGTCAGACAGAGGGGGACACCAAGCCATTTCCTTGTGAACTTGTTGATTTTGGATTCCATTGCCTCCACTATGCTGGTGCAGATGTCGTATATCATCAGAGGCCATAGGAGCTTTGTATCAGCATGAACTGCAGACACCAGACCTTGTATTTGCCAGGGAGCCCACATGGTCAATGGTCTCCAAGCCTTCTTCCGACGTCTGTTCAGTTTCGTTTGCTCTTTGTGTGTCTTTCAGCGTATCATCATACCATCTTCCAAGGCTCTTGACTGGCTCTTTTGTAACTGTTGGAAAGGCCTGGTTGGCAACACTGAAGACCACAGATTCGACCACTTTTCCTTTCCTCAGTGAGAGACTCCGTGATTTCTTGGGCTTGAACTTCATTCTGGATGAGGCAACTATGTCATCCAGCCTCTCCAGCACATGACGTGTCTCGTCTTCTCTGGATGAAATCACTGCAGTGTCATCCATGAAGGCCTTGAGAGGGGGCATCTTGTATCCATCGCCAAGGTCTGTTTGTCTTGCGTTGCTTGTTGCTGCTTTCAAGATGACTTCCATTGCCAACACGAACAGTATTGGGGAAATTGCACAGCCCATTGCAATGCCCACTTCCAAGTTGATCCAATCTGTTGTGTACTCCTTGGTAGAGAAACCGCATTG
>JADBJO010017811.1:9704-20333 GCA_016801955.1 Conus betulinus | reverse complement strand
GTCCTGGATTTCTTTGGAGGTGTTTTCTCTTTGGGGTAGTTTTGCTCATAGGCGTCTCTACATGTGGCATACCATGTCCCCCATATGTGGCTAGTTTGTGTTCCAGGGTGCTTTTCCCTATCAGTGCATCGAGTCTTTGGACGATTTTTGCATCCAGTTTCTCTCCCAATCTTCAGTCTCGTTTGCTCGTGGCAGGTTGAGTTTCAGGCGCCTGGCATCGAGGGCCTGTGCAAATTCCTCATCCGAACCAACAGCGTGGATGTCCTTGGCACTGTGGTTTAAATCCTGGCCTTGGTCTTCCGACGTCTTATCTGCTGATGCAGTGCGCTGCTGCTCATTCAGATGAGTCTTCACACATGTGGATCTTCATGCCACGGGTGGTAGCGGAACGCTTTCCACAGACACATGGATATTCCATGGCAATGGATATTCTATGACAATTGACTCTAAATGGTTTCTGTACTATTTTGGGGAGCTGTTCCATTAATAATGTTATGCATACAAAGGGCTTTATTGAAAAATATTCTGTTTGGGAAGGGTTAATATTTTGAGTTGTTTGTAATCTTCATCAGTTAGGGAGCTCGATTTTAACAATACTAATTTCAATGCTCGTTTGTACAGACGATGAATTAATTTGAAATTATGTTCACTACAGTTGTCCCAAAGGGTTGATGCATAATCAATCATTGACAAAATATGTGCATAGAAAAAAACGTTTTCGAGAGTGGCCATCGATGACATCTTTTATCCGAGACAACTGAAAGTTTTTTTTTGGAAAGGCGTTTTGCTGAGAATGTTATATGTTCAGTCCAAGATAAATCTCTGTAAATAATGACGCCTAGTGTTTTGTGTGAACTGACTTCCTCACTTTATTGTTGGATATAAGTAAAGGCTGAAAATTTGATTTCATTTTTTGTCGTTTTTGTCTTGTAGACACGTACATGCGTTTTGTTTTAATAGCATTTAAAGATATATGGTTTAGGTTGTGTCCATGCAGTAAGTTTATTGATATCTGCTTGAAGCTTAATTGTTAATTCATAGGCATCAGAGTCGTTTTCCATGAAGAGATGTATCACCTGCAAAACATCTCGCATTTACATCTAACAAAACAAGGCAAATCATTTACGTCAATACTAAAAAAAAGAGGTCCTAACACAGAGCCTTGAGGAACACCATATTTGACAGGCATAAATGTTGACAATTTGTCAGCTGCAGCTACTAATTGTTTTTCGGGTCACATAAAAAAGATGAAATAAGATATGAACTCTGGAGTCAGTTTGTAAAGTTCAAGTTTACGGCACAACAAAGAATGGTTGATGACATCAAAAGCTTTTTCGAAGTCTACGAAGAGAATACCTACAAATATATTCTCGTTTATGCTGCAAAGAAGACTGTCCACAAGCTGTATGAGGGCTGTGTGGCAAGAATGATGTTTTTCGAAAGCCCGACTGACTTTCGTGGAAAAGTTTGTTATCAGCGAAATAACAACATGGAGATTTACGCATGTGTTTTTTTCGATCGGTTTTGTATGTAAATATGTGTGTGTGTGTGTGTGTGTGTGTGTGTGTGTGTGTGTGTGTGTGTGTGTGCGTGCGCGCGCGCGCGCGCGCGACTGCGTGTGTGTGTGTGTGTGTGTGTGTGTGTGTGTGTGTGTGTGTGTGTGTGTGGGGATATTGTGTGTGTGTGATTACGAGTACAAACGTGTCTGTGTGTGTGGAATGTATGCCAATGTGTGTGAGTGTGTGTGTGTGTGTGTGTGTGTGTGTGTGTGTGTGTGTGTGTGTGTGAAGGTGTGTGTGTGCGTGTGTGTGCGCGCGCGCGCGTATGTGTGTGTGTGTGTGTGTGTGTGTGTGTGTGTGTGTGTGTGTGTGTGTGCGCGCGTGCACGTGTTTTCTGTGCCTGTTGTGTGTTGTGTAGATGCATGTGTATGTGTGTATGTATCTTTGTGTATCTGTCTGCTTATGTGCGCGCCTGCGCGCGCGCGCGCAGCGCGTGTGTGTGTGTGTGTGTGTGTGTGCATGTGTGTGTGTGCATGTGTGTGTGTGCATGTGTACGTAGTGTGTGTCTGAGTGTGTGTGTGAGTCTGTGTTTATCTGTATGTGACCGTGTGCGAATGCATGTGCGAGCATGTGTGCATGGCGCGCGTGGTGTGTGTCTCTCTCTGTGTGTGGCGCGCGCATGCGTGCGTGCCTCTCCTGTCTGTCTGTCGGTGCGTGTGTGTCGGAACAGGGAACAGACCTTATAACACCCCATCGTCTCCCTGACGCTAACGCCAGCTGGGCCCTGAAGGAAATAGCAGCAGACCCTTCAGACATTGTGGAGAGACGCAGAGAGCACTGCAGCCACTATATCACCCCATCGTCTCCCTGACACTAACGCCAGCTGGCCCTGAAGGATATAGCAGCAGACCCTTCAGACATTGTGGAGAGACGCAGAGAGCACTGCAGCCACAGACCTACTACAGACACCTAGGGAACGTCCTGAACATAAGACGATAAGACTGACGACAGCAAATTATCTTTATGACAGATTTCATCAACTTCCAATCAGAAACAATTCGTATGCGTGTGCTCACACAAACACACACACACACACACACACACACACACACACACACACACACACACACACACGCGCGCGCGCATGCACGCACGCACGCACACATACTCACGCACGCATGCTCTGAAATATACATCCTGCATGGACGCGCGCGTGCACACACGCGCGCGCACGCGCGCACACACACACACACACACACACACACACACACACAACCGGCGGCGTACGCACGCGCGATTGCTTACATACAAGCACACACACTCACATACATGCACATGCACGCGCAAGCTCGCTGAAAAAGGGGAGGGGAGGGGGGGTAGGAAGACAGACAGACAGGCAGACAGACAGAGACAGGGACAGAGAGAGAGACAGACAGACAGACAGACAGAGACAGACAGACAGACAGACAGGTGGACAGACAGAGACAAAAAGATGTTTTTATTTCGCTCTTTTGTGTGTGTGTGTGTGTGTGAACATATGTCCAAGTACTCTTTTCTCACTGAACCCAGTGAAAATATGTCCCAGAACTCTTTTCTCATAGAGCTCAGTGAAAATATGTCCCAGTACTCTTTTCTCATGGAGCCCAATGAAAATATGTCCCAGTACTCTTTTCTCATAGAGCTCAGTGAAAATATGTCCCAGTATTGTTTCCTCATGGAGCCCAATGAAAATATGTCCCAGTACTCTTTTTCTCATAGAGCTCAGTGGACCAAGTGGACACCGCCTGCCAGCAGAAAGCGCGTGCTGAAAAAAAAAAGAAGAAAAGAAAAAAGAGAGAAAAAGAGAAATAAATACTGATCATAATGACTCAAAATAAAACCCCACATAACCCAAAAGCCAAAGAGCCAGGTGCTGATTGATGAGGGACTGCAATCACCGTCAGGTGCCCCACTCCACAGAATCACGCAACCACGCTCACATGATATGTAGAAAACCTGTTGCTGGAGCCAGCGAGCGGGCGAGAGAGAGAGAGAGAGAGAGAGAGAGAGGAGAGAGAGAGAGAGAGAGAGAGAGAGAGAGAGAGGACGTAGGGAGGGAGGGTGGGAAGGGGAGTGACGGACAGAGGAGGGAGAGGGGGAGGCGCGAGGGAGAGAGAGAAGGAGAGAGAGGGGAGCGAGGGAGGGAGGAGATGGAGGAAGGGAGAGAGAGAGAGAGAAGGAGAGGAGGGATGGAGAGAGAGAGAGAGAGAGAGAGAGAGAGAGAGAGAGAGAGAGAGAGAGAGAGAGAGAGAGAGATTTGACATTTGAAAGACGCAATCATCTTTCTAATCGGAAACATAACAATCGTCCGTTTAAAACTCCCCACTTGTTTCAGATTAAAACAACAAGCGGAAATGTTGCTTTCAACAAATATTCAAACACAGGGGTAACAAATAACTCCCAAAAGACAAGCAATAATTACTGCCGATAATTACTTTTTAAAACATTTACAGCTGGGCCAGATGACTACAAATTCTTCAGAAATTTATTTTCGTCCATTTGAAAATGACATGAGATGATGATCATCAAACCTTCTGGGGGAAAAATGTTATTAATTTTCGTCCTTCATCAGAATGAAACATCTGCATTAAAAAAGAAGACGACACAGTGAGACAGACTAACAAACAGACTAACAGAAAGAGGGAGGGATTCAGATTCATATGTGTGTTGGCAGAGCCATGATACATTACAAGAGAACAGGTAGGGGAGGGGGGAAGGGTAAGTATGAGCATGATTTTTGTTTGTTTTGTTTTGTTTAAACAGAACTTTATTCAAAAGAATAGCATAGGATTATATCCATTGAAAGAGCTACAACAAGCTTATAGCTTATACAGCGCTCTGAAATACACATCACGCTGATAGTTTACATGGCAACTGTCAGACAAGTACAAAATCAATTACACATGCATAATATATAGTGCGGAGAATCAAGACGGAAGAAGAAAAGCAGGGTAGTTGAGATGATGGTCCACACTGTTGTGTTCGGCATGGTGGGGGAGAGGGGTGGAGTGTGTGTGTGTGTGTGTCATTTATTTAACGTCTTTCCACTAATCGTAATATTAGACGAAAAAAAATAGTGCATGAGTAAGAAAGTAAGACTTGTGCATGTCTAAACTGTATGGAGTTCTATATATTCATGTACGTGTGTATGCATACAGATGCTTAGGTATGAAAATTTGTGTGCATTTGAATGTAGCAAGAATATATAGCTACACTATTATAATAGCAACACACACACACACACACACACACACACACACACACACACACACAAACACACACACACACACACACACCATCAACCCCTCCATCACTTGGTGGAGTGGAGTAGTGGTCTGGCACTGTGCATGAACCGCCTGCAAGGCTGGCTGAATCCGGACAACTGCAGGGTCATTTGTCACCTTTAGCTGCAGCATCGAGAGAGAGAGAGAGAGAGAGAGAGAGAGAGAGAGAGAGAGAGAGAGAGAGAGAGAGAGAGAGAGAGAGACACACACAGACAGACACACACACACACCACCACACACACACACACACACAGACACACAACACAGAGAGAGAAAGAGAGAAAAACAGAGACAGACAGTTGACAGATAGAGACAAATAGAATGCAAACAGACAGACAGACCGACCGAGACAGAGACGGATGGACAGGCTGACACAGACACAGACACAGATACAGACACAGAGACAGACAGAGACAGACAGAAAGAGAGATACAGACAGACAGACGGACAGAGCCAGAGACAGAGAGAAAACGACATACGTTTATTTATAAAGACCTTAAGTCCACACACAAAAAGTGAGATAAGAATGTCGAATTAGAGAGGGGGGGGGGGGGGGGGGGGGAATGAAGGGAAGATGAAAGGGGCGAAGAAGGGGTGGAGGTCGGGAGGTTCTGTGCGGCAATTTAACGAAAATGATACCCGTATCATGAACCAATGGTGTGTAACGTGTTGAAACTGCCCCCCTTCCCAGTTTAACTTCCGGAGTCACTCTGGCACTGTCCCAGATTGAAAACGAGTCTGAATCAACTTTAGGGGGAGACTTCTGGGCCGGTCCCCGAAGTACCCCCTTGCATATTTCCCTTTATTAATGTGTTCAGGGTTATTTTCAGGTTATAAACCATACAGTGACATTCTACCTGAATCAACATTGAAATATAGTCTGAATCATCTTTAGGGGGAGTACTTCTGGGCCGATCCCGGGGGGGGGGGGGGGGTCTGTTCTGGGCAGGTGCCAGATTAACTCCCCATATAAGCTTTCGCTTGTGCTTCATGTTCTGATGTTCACTGCAAAATGTTTCTGGGGCTGTTCTGGGCTAGGTCCAATTTAACTCTCTTGGTGGGTTGTTCTGGGCCGGTGGCAGATTTACTCCCCAGGTGGGGGGCTGCTTTGGGGCAGATCCAATTTAACTCTCTAGGGGACTGTTTTGAGCTAGTACCAGATTAACTGCCTAGGAGGGGGGCTGTTCTGGGCCAGGTCCAGTTGAACTCTCTAGGGGGGCTGTTCTGGGCTAGTACTAGATTAACTCCTCAGGAAGGTGGCTGCTTTTGGCCAGGGCTAGTTTAACTCTGTAGGGGGGCTGTTTTGGGGCAGGGTCCAGTTTAACTCTGTAGGGGACTGTTTTGGCCAGGTCCAGTCTAACTCTTTTTGGGGGGGGGGGGGGGGGGGGGGGAGGGGGCTGTTTAGCGGCAGGGTCCAATTTAACTCTCTAGGGGGGACTGTTTCCGGCCGGTGCTAGATTAACTCCCCAGGAGGATGTGGATGTTCTGGGCCAGGTCCAGTTTTAACTCTTTATACAGGGGGCTGTTTTGGGTTTAATGGGCTAGTAATGTGTCTGTGTGTGTGGGGTGTGGGGGGGGGGGGGGGGGGTCTGTTCTGGGCAGGTGCCAGATTAACTCTCCAGTCGAGCGCTTATTGACCATTTCTTCATTATTTGAGGTAGAGGGGAGGGGTGGGGGGGGGGGGGGGGACTATTCTGGGCCTGCGCCAGTCTAACTCCTAGCGGGGCCTTTCCAGGCCTGTCCTGGAATGACTCTCTACTTGTGCCAGTTTAGCAGGGAGTTATTTTGATGTCAAAAGTTTGGGCCCTGAAGAACTCGCGGGAGTTAGTTTTGAACAGCACCAGTTTCACTCTCCGAGGGGTTGGGGGGCTGATCTGGCACTACCCCAATGAACTCCCGGGAGTTAGTTTAGAGTCAACATTTTTAGGTTCAAACCAACTCCCCGGGAGTTATTCTGAGACTGGTAGGGGTTCATTCTGGAACAGGCTTAATAAACAGAAAGAAGAGTTTGGGGGGGGGGGGGGGGGGGGGGGGGCGTTCTCGACTGTTGTGGGGGGGGGGGGGGGGGGGGCTGCTTTGGTGCAGACTCAGATTAACTCTGGGACAGTGCCAGACTGACTCCCGGGAGTTAAACTGTGAGCGGGGGGGGGGGGGGGGGGGGGGGGGGGGGGGGGGGGGAGCGGTTTCAGCACGTTACAGTGGTAACCCGACAGCTAACGCGTTCTATTCATCGCATGACAGGAAGCGACCTTGAAAGGCGCCCGTCACGGGTATTCCCACTGCTCTTCATTCCCTGATCTGCTTTCTGTGCGTGTGTTCAGTAAGGAAAGTTACAGAATTGGCTTTGTTTTACTCATGACACGCGGAAATGAATTTACCTACTTTCTGTTTCCGTTCAACCGTCAAGCTGCCATTGTGGGAAGGTTGCACACCACAAAATCTCCATCATTTTTTTTTTTTTTTTTTTTTTTTTTTTTTTTTTTTTGTCCCTGCCTCTGCGCCACCTCAGAGGCAGTGCACCCACGCCGCTCATTCCGACACACCCCGTCCACAGCCACAGCCCGGTCGGCCCCGCCGCAGCCCCGGCACCGGCAATCCACAGGGAGCAGTCACTGTCAAGTCGTCAAGAGGCAACCCCACCGGAGGAGACACTGCACTGCTGCCGAGTCACTTCGGTGGTGTTCAGTGGTGCCTGTTCTGATCTAACATACGCAGGACACCACCTACTAAGCCCCCTACTGACGACAACAATTGCTTAGTCGCGGAGCCGGCGTGAGTGAGCTCTCCCTCCGGAGGGTGCCACCACGTCCGTCCAACGACTCATGGACTAGCCGATACCGGTGACCCCGACGGAACCAAACCAAGACCACAGAGGGGGAGAGGACATCGAAATTGAGGTCACCATGAGAGCAGGGCATGAAGGGCCACAGAATTTGAGACATTTTCTTTTTTATGCTGATCGATGAGAATGAGGATGATTAAGATGATGCTACGGATTTCCATTTCGGTCTGAGACTACATGACAGGGCTGTACTCTACGCTTCCTTTCATAATATATCCCGGCGTCAACCAGGCCCCGAGAGATACAAGCACCTGCAGTGTTGGTCAGGAAATTTGAGCAACACTCTCAGAAACGCGCATCCATTAAGTGGATGAAACTCGACTGTGTGGTCCCAGTCTTCCCAACTGAGTCCGCAGCAAACTCAACTCTGGGTAGGAGCCGGTCGGGGCAGAAAAACCCACATGACCCTGATGGGATTCGAACCCACGACCTCCCAGCCGGGAGTCCGCGACGCTAACCACTTCGCCACGGCGGCTGGTCAAATCTCCATCATTCTAGGGCGGGGGCGGGAGGGGGGGGGGGGGAGGGGGAGGGGGGCTTAGGTTCGGATCAAACCCAGTCAGTTCTCCTGATAAAGCTTGACAGTGCTTAGTGTTATGCTCCAAGTCACGGTTAATCCCATTTCTGTACGTTTTGCCCTGTGTTGTCGCCTTTATACTAAATTCGAAGGACGTGCCTACCGTAGTAAGTCTTTCGTATTACATTTGTGCAACTAAAGGTATTGAACACATTAGTGACAGTGGTTCCAGTTAGGGACACCACAAACGGTACATATGCCTGTGTGAAGAGTATCACGAATGGAGCGACTGATGGCGGAGAACTCCAAAGTTTTCAAAGGCTAGGAACATCCATTTTCGTCAATTTCGGGAAACATTCATTTTCATAAAACAACAGCGATGAAGCACGCGCGCACGCACAGCGATGCACGCGCGCGCGCGCGCGCATGCACGCGCGCACGCGCACACACACACACACAACGCGCGCGCGCGCGCACGCACGCACATGCACACACGCACACGCACGCACGCGCGCGCGCGCGCGCGCGCGCGCGCGCACACACACACACACACACACACACACACACAGAGGTTCGTATGCAGGAGGGGGGGGGGGGGGGGGGGGTAAGGGAGGGAAGGCTGCGTGCAGGCAGTGGACCGCCCTCAATGAAACTGTGGACAAGAAGCTGGCAAACATGATTGTTGGGGAGGGCTCAGCCTTACTTTTTTTGTTTGTTTTTTTTGTGTGTTTGTTTTCCAATGTTTGGTCTGATATCACGGTCACACGTGATCCCCG
The DNA here is from genome assembly GCA_016801955.1 of Conus betulinus. NCBI lineage: Eukaryota > Metazoa > Mollusca > Gastropoda > Neogastropoda > Conidae > Conus > Conus betulinus. Next base: position 11,376 of record JADBJO010017811.1, on the reverse strand, counting down.
TGAAAGCAGGTCATTCCAACTTACGAAAACAGATTTTAGAACAAACTGGTATTATTTCCGCCAAACAAAAAGGACAAAGTACAAGACAAAACACAACGCGTTTCGACCTCTAAGGTCTTCTTCATGCACGATAAACAACACTCAGGACAATGAAAACGAAGAACGAACAAGCACTTATCTTATCTTCTCTTTTCGTTTTCATTGTCCTGAATGTTGTTTATGTTGCCAGAAGAAGACCTAAGAGGTCGAAACACGTCGTGTTTTGTCTTGTCCTTTGTTTGTCCCTGTTGTTTGGCAGAATGCCTGATAATTCTTTTTAACATTTGTTTCAATGTCCGCCTGCAGACACCTCACTTTGAAACTTACGAAAATAGGTAATTATGACTTTTGAAACAACTAGTTACGACGCATGAAAACAGATTACTGTGTGTCATGAAAACGGGTAATTATTACTTTTGAAACAACTAGTTACAACGCATGAAAACAGGTTACTGTGTGTCATGAAAAAAGGTAATTATGACTTTCGAAACAGATACTCACGACGCATGAAAACAGATTACTGTGTGTCATGAAAAAAAGGTAATTATGACTTTCGAAACAGATACTCACGACGCATGAAAACAGGTTACTGTGTGTCATGAAAAAAGGTAATTATGACTTTTGAAACAGATACTCACGACGCATGAAAACAGGTTACTGTGTCATGAAAACACGTAATTATGACTTTTGAAACAGATAGTTACCATGCATGAAAACAGGTTACTGTGTGTCATGAAAAACAGTAATTATTACTTTTGAAACAGAAAGTTACGACGCATGTAACAGGTTACTGTGTGTCATGGAGTGTGCACATCGGTGCCATTCTTGTTGCACTGATTGTACACTTTTAAAAGTCTTCTATGCGAAGTCGCAGAATGCTGGAATTTTCAGAAAATTACTACCAGAATTAACTTTTTCTCGGTATATAGCTTACTAAGGTCGTAAGGCTGGTGTTGTTGTTGTTGTTGTTGTTGTTGTTGTTGCTACTGTTGCTGCTGCTGCTGGCTGTTGTTTTTTTTTTTTTTTTTTTTTTTTTTTTTTTTTTTTTTTTTTTTTTTTTTTTTTTTTTTTTTTTTTTTTTTTTTTTGCTTTTTTTTGTGTCTTCTTTTCATTGTCCGATGTGTAAACGATGTCAGGGCTAGAGATTAGGTTCAATCCAATGACCTAAAGGCCATAAGGGCTGCGAACAGTTCGAGGCTGACCGTGTGTGAAGCATGTGGTGACAGAAAACGGGGGCCCATCTTTTGTCTTCTTCCGCCTTTAAGCTTCCCTAAAGTGAATCAGGCACCCTCTTCTGCTGGGGGTGGACAGAGAGGGGTGTTAAGCTCACACACACACACACACACACACACACACACACACACACACACACACACACACACACACACACACACACAAATCCCCTACGAGAGGTTGGAACTCACAACAGTCAGCTTCCATGCAAACAGTTTAACCACTTTGGTCACAAGCCCCTATTGGGAAAAGCGTCATGATTAGTGATGAATGATTGATTTCCCGTAAAAATTGATGTTTTGACGTCATGGTCACGACGTATTACAACGATAATTGCCGTTGTCCGACAGTCATAACTACTATTTTGGACGACGTCTTTTCTCTCTCTCTTTCTGTTCCA
>JADBJO010017810.1:25000-47500 GCA_016801955.1 Conus betulinus | reverse complement strand
GTAAGTGCAATAAGCGGCGTCAAACAGTATTCAATAGGGTTTACATAGTATTAACCATTTTTTCTGTGGAACACAAGTTACATTTTGTTTTTAAATATTGTTGTATGGTGTTGCTCTTTTTATGATTTTCCATGATATGCTGTAGCTTATTTTTTATCTTTAAGTCTCCAAATGTATTTACTCAGTTCCGCTTGGTTTTTGTATTTTACTTTGTTGAATGACTGTTTGTGGTTTGCGTATCTAGTTTTAAAGTGGTTTTCAGTAATCCCTATATATGTTTCTTTTTTTTTCATTGTCTGATGTTACAGTAGTTTGGTATGCAATATTGTTGTAAAGACATCTGTGGCTTAGGGGGCACTGTTCTTTTTTTGTGCAATTGCAAGATATCCTTTCATCACCCTTCTTTGCTGTGTTGCTTTTCGTTTTGTTGGATGATTCATTTATGTTTTTCAGGATCCTGAAGAGAGCAAGTGCTCGAAACAATATTGTAGTTTTTAAAACTTCCTTTTAAATACCTTATTTTAAAGAGATGTTGCTCCCCAAGGGGTTGAGCACCGTTTGAATTTTTTAGGCTTAGGCTTTTTAACAGTATTTTATATATATATATATATATATATATATATATATATATATATATATATATATATATATATGTACATGCATACTCATTGGTATGTGGGTGTGGGTGTGGGTGGGTGGGGGGTCTTCATCTACCTAGCCAGCAATCTATATGTATATATGTATATATCTATTTCTATAACTATTATTGATGTATCCAGCTATCTAGCCAGCTACCTAGATATCTATCTATCCATAAGTCTCTTCTCTCTCTCTCTCTCTCTCTCTCTCTCTCTCTCTCTCTCTCTCACACACACACACACACACACACACACACACACACACACACACGCACGCACGCGGCAGCACACACACACACACACACACACACACACGCGCGCGCGCGCGCGCGCTAGCACGCATGCACGGACACATATACACATCAGAAAATTGTCTTTTTGAGCGGAAGAACAGGAAGAACAAAAGGAGATAGACAGAAGGACAGTGTTTTCCATTTAAGTGAAGGAGGGTAGAAAATAGGCGAGGTACAGAATAACCTATTTGCACAAGATGGGGTGAGTAATGAGGAAAGGGCAGTGGTAGATAAGAGAGGAGACACAGCGTGGCTTTTTTAAGAATGAACTTTGGAGATAGTGAAGAACTGACGAACAGAACAGCTCAGGTACCCACTTCTGCTTCAATGACCAATAAAGGTATGTACTGCATTTATAGATTTAGAATATAAGGTATCAATATCCACATCGTTTATATCATTAACCCAGAAAGTTGACAAAAAGTATGAAAATATGTCCCAGCATGGCAAGCTTACACTTGAACTTCGGAATCTTATCCTCTTTAGAGTGGTTTGTATCGTTTTAGCCCCCAGACAAGTGGAAACATGCAGGTGATCAATATCTAAAGTATCATCTAGTGTATTCCATTTGCAGACTGATGCCAGATCTGGAGATTATAAAGACTAGATCAATGACAGTTGCTCTGTGGCTAGGATGATTGGGGATACATGTTATCCGACCATCGTTAAAGAGATACAGATAAACATAACAACATGTTCAATGAAACAATTGCTAGTAATAGTTTGGGCAATCTCTTGCCCAAAATGGTCAGTGATCATTACAGTCTCGTGTAATGAAATCTTTCTTGCCTGGCATGTTTGTAGAGTTCGAATCCATTCTGTGTTAATATGATTTTGACCCTGTGGTAAGTACACAGGTAACACACTTAAAGGGGAGGTATTGAACTGAACTGTCACAGCACAAGAGCGTAAATTGGGAATATCTGGTGGAACAGGGCAAGGGCATAGGATGCATTTCACTATTTAATGAATATAGATTGTTGTATCTATTTTCCCAGTGGTATCTAACTTTCGGTAAATAGGGGACAATAACAACTCTGTAACCTGGGCAGTTTTTTCTCTGTTCACATTACGAGATTAACGTCTTATAACATGGTAATTATGACGTGCCAGATATTGCACTAAATGATCACAGTTAGTACTGATAGAGCGGTAGTTCCATAGATATACTTCCAACCTGCTTCCAACCATCATATAACTTATTTTTCTGCAAAATTCTGTAATATGTCTTGGGGGGAAAAAAAAAGAAGAAAAAAACTTAAAACAATAGCTGCCTGTAGAGAATAAAAGTAATTAACATGCACGGGTCAGAAAAATACACTGCGATATTTCGTGATGATCTTGCCTGATGTGGCCAGTTCATGACACACCTGGGTAAAAGTAGACATAAGGGATTAATATACAGACGGCCAGTCCATTAAAGCGTTGAAGGGGTTAAACCATCTGTGTTGAGGAAGGGAGAGTAGGCCTGGTATCGAAGGCGTGGCGTGGTGCTGGTCGGGCTGGTTTCTTTGGTCTTTTCCAAAGCAGATCATTGATGTGCCGCCCCACGTTCCCTGCCAGTAAACTGGATCCCTTCTGGGTGAGGTGTAGGGTCTCGAAGATGTGAAAACTTGATATTGCTATTATCGACTATGGAAATGTTATCCACGTCAAACAGCTCAGCGGCAATGAATGCATTGTACAACTCACGTTTTATTTCCAACCTGTGGTCTCGCACTAAGGTCATCATGCTCACAACGAACTTTGTTTTGGGACATTTTTTAGCGGCATCTTTCAGAGCATTTGAAAATGATTTACACGCTCTCTTCAACATCAGCTGACTTCAAGTCATTAATGCCACAGTGGATGACCACAGCTTCCGAATAAGTCGTTTCCGAAACACTGATGTGTCGTAGCGGTTGTTGAGTCACATTTACTGCTCGTTGTTTGGATGCACAGACATGATAAGATCGTCCCAGACGTTTTCATTGCATGCTATACGTTATCGCATCGTAGAATATTGTCACTTGTGGAGGTTGCTGGTGGTGTCCTATTTTCCTTTTTGGAACGCAATTATTGACGTTCTGCAGTTTTGACGTACGTGTGTGTGTGTGTGTGTGTGTGTGTGTGTGTGTGTGTGTGTGTGTGAGAGAGAGAGAGAGAGAGAGAGAGAGAGAGAGAGAGAGAGAGAGAGAGAGAGAGAGAGAAACATTCGGCTTCCCATTTGTTTATTGAGAAAGTTGATCTTGTTTTCTTAAACGACATCCAGTTCTTATGCTCGTTACATTTTTATTAGGTATCTTGTGAGATATATTCAGTTGAATAATTATATTTAATTAATTGTATTTAATGTACATAACGTAGTTCATGATTTGTTCTTCGTTATAGAAAGGCATAACAATACCAAGCAGGAAAAAAAGGCAAAAAACCTCTTATCTCCTTGGCTAGCAGTGTGACATACGTGACAGACGATCCAAACATTGAAATGGATGATAATAAAAATGATGATGATTCTTTTTCGTGGTATGATCTATACCGACCGTATAGACGAGCATATGACCTGATCTATAAAATTGGTAACCCTGCTGTACTTGTGTTTGGTATATTCGGAAATTTTATGATGATAATTCTGATAATGCATCGTCTTCCTGCATCTAATGTTGGTGTGTTTTTTTTCAAGTTCTGGCGTGCTCTGACCTGTTGATGTTATTAGTAAAACCTCTGGACAGCTGGCTCTCCAGAGAATTTGACGCACCAAGAATTAACCTTGGGTGTCTGGCCATGCAAGGTGGAGTACGTCATAGCGTACATGACACCAAATTTATCAGCATCGATGCTTGTGACCCTCTCCATGCAAAGAGCATATCTATGCTGGCCCCATCTTGTCAAGGCTGTGTGGACGAAGAGAACATCACGAGTCGTTGCCTGTGCAGTGGTCGTCGTTAGCTTTCTGATCAACTGTCACTTTCTCTATGGGTATGATCGTGATCCGTACCATTGTCCCAACACATGTTGTCATGAAGCTGTATCAGAAGAATACGAATGGTTTAGGGACGAGATTTGGCCTTGGATAGATATAGTTGAATTCTGTATTCTACCTTCCGTGCTGTTAGTGCTTAGCAACACCATTATTCTACAGACAGTTGTCGGGACTGTGAGAAAAGGCACACGTCTTTCTGTACAACAAGCCTCTGAGGATTCCAGACAACGGCAGGTGTCTTCGTTGACTGTGACTCTTGTAAGTGCCAGTGTATGTTTTATTCTCCTGACAGTGCCCATATCAATAGCAAAACTCAAGATACTGTCTTCTAATAAGCATGACCCCATTCAGTATGGAAAATACAAAATCTTTCAAGTCATCAGTCGGATGCTGTGGTACAGCAACAGTGCCATCAACTTTTACCTGTATTGTCTTACGGGTAGAAAGTTTAGATCCGAGTTTAAAAACTTAGTTCTTCAGTTTTTCAACATATCCCGAGAATCAAATTAAGTCAGTTACTTGATCTTTAAAAGAAAAAGTCAGCTTGTTATCGTTTAGCGGTAGACGAAATTAAAAAAAAAATGGAAGGAGAGAAAGTCACTCTCTGTGGTTTGTTGAATGATTTTATAGGTGAGTGATTACCAACACCTGGTTGGTATACAGGCAGTTCACTGAAATGGTCGACATGGGCTTAATAGACAGGATATATAAACAGTCCCTCTTTTTGAAGGTTATCATCATCATCATCATCATCATCATCATCATCATCTAACAACAACAACAACAATAATAATAATAATAATGATGATGATGATGATGATGATGATGATGATGATGATAAAATAACAATAACGATGATACAGCCGCCGTGGCGAAGTGTGGTTAGCGTCGCGGACTCCCGGCTGGGAGGTCGTGGGTTCGAATCCCATTAGAGTCATGTGGGTTTTTTCTGCGCCGACCGGCTCCTACCCAGAGTTGAGTTTGCTACGGGCTCAGTTGGGAAGACTGGGACCACACAGTCGAGTTTCATCCACTTAATGGATGCGTTTCTGAGAGTGTTGCTCAAATTTCCTGACCAACACTGCAGGTGCCTGTAACTCTCGGGCCTGGTTGACGCCGGGATATATTATGAAAGGAAGCGTAGAGTACAGCCCTGTCGTGTAGTCTCAGACCGAAATGGAAATCCGTAACATCATCTTAATCATCCTCATCATCTCATCGATCAGCATTAAAAAAAAAATAATGTCTTAAGTTCTGTGGCCCTTCATGCCCTGCTCTAATGGTGACCTCAGTTTCGATATCCTCTCCGCGTCTGTGGCCTTGGTTTGGTTCCGTCGGGGTCACCGGTATCGGCGAGTCCGTGGGGGCTGTCGTTGGACAGACGTGGTGGTGCCCTCCGGGGGGGAGAGCTCGCTCACGCCGGCTCCGCGACTAAGCAATTATTGTCGTCAGTAGGGGGCTTAGTAGGTGGTGTCCTGCGTATGTTAGATCAGAACAGGCGCCACTGAACACCACCGAAGTGACTCGGCAGCAGTGCAGTGTCTCCTCCGGTGGGTTGCCTCTTGACGGCTTGACATTGGCTGCTCCCTGTGGATTGCCAGTGCCGGGGTTGCGGCGGGGCCGACCGGGCTGTAGCTGTGGACAGGGTGTCGGAATGAGCGGCGTGGGTACACTGCCTCTGAGGTGGCGCAGAGGTTGGGACGGCAAAAAGAAAAAAAAAAAACAAAAAAAAAAACCAATAACGATGATGATAATAATAATGATAATGATACAAATCATAATAATAACAACAATAGTGATAATGATGGCGATGATGATGATGATGATGATGATAATAATAATAATAATACACAAATGAACAAGAAGAAGAAGAAGAAGAATAGTGGTAATAATCATACCAATGATGGTGATGATGATGATGATAACAATACTAGAATGGTAAACTTTAAATGATGATGATAATATCAATAATATCACTACTACTACTACTACTACTACTACTACTACTACTACTACTACTACTACTACTATAATGGTAATAGTGATGATCATAGCAACAATAACAATGTACGCAACGTAGAAATAAAAAATGGGAGTGAATGCACAGACAGTTCAAATTAAAATCAATCAATCAATCAATCAGCCAGTCAGCCAGTCAGCCAGCAATCAATCAATCAATCAACCACCAGGCAGCCATTAAGTCAACCAATCAATCAACCAATCAATCAATTAACGATCGATCAATCAATCAATCAATCAATCTATCTATTAATCAATCAATCAGTCAGTCCGTCAGTCAGTCAGTCAGTGAATCAATTGGTTATTTGTTCAACCAATCTCTGCTTTGACCAGTAAGCTCTGTTCAATCTGAAACACTGTTATAATGTATAGCACTGTTTCAATCATTCGAGTGATAAAGTTAAAAACAAACAAACAAACAACACACACCCCCCCCCCCCCCCCCCCCCCCCCCCCCCTGACCTCTCTCTCTCTCTCTCTCTCTCTCTCTCTCTGCTCCTTATTGTCAGAGTGGCTGCGCCTTAGAGCAGGATGACTCCGATAAAATAGAAAATACGTTACATTCAGTGTTTATAAAATTTGAAGTATAACTGTTAGAGCCCTCTTAGCTCTAGTTGCCATGTGTTGATACCCGAACGTGAAACTTAATCTGATTGTGACATAAAACTCAGAGTATATCCATATACGTTGACCACAAAAAAACTAGTGAACCTCACAGATCAATCTCTCACTTTCTGCTAAATTACCACCTCCAATAAAGACAGTTATGCTGGTCGTATTTACATATGGTTTATTGTTAGTCTAGTGGCAGCAGATTCCAGGCTCTTAACTTATCTCGGAGTACGACAGTTGTAGACAGTAAAATTATATCATCAGAAAAAAATATAAGAGCCGTCAGTTTGGAATAAATTCTAAAGCTTGTTCTTTTTCAACAGTTACAAAACTGGACTATAAAAGTCCTTGTGTAATCCCTCTGGTACACGTAACAAAGTCTGATGGTTTAGCTTCAGTCTGCTTGTCTGTTTTACTTCGTACTGCATGCTCATTTGTAAACAGAAGTGAAAAATACTTTAATTAGGAATGCTACATAAAGCATTTCATAATTGTTTCATAAAACGGAATTGAACAACCAATGATGGAATCTCACACAGCAGTGTGTAATCCAGCCAGCCTGTGTCAACTGGTAGTGCGCACGGGGGTCTTGGTGACCTCGTTACCGCGCGGGATAAAAAGTGCAAAGTTGCGTTAACTGTGCCTGTTTTGCATCAAGCTTGCTGGCGACACACAGATGTGTAAAATGAAAAATTCTTTTTTCCCGTGCAAGAGCAGTCTCTCAAGTGAGTTTTATGCCCCTTCTTTTGGCTGTTTAAGCGCGGGGGTGGTTACTGTCAGCCCTTTTCTCACCATGCCACCACGAAGAAAAAAACTTAGCACCTTTGACAAAACCAGGGCGATTGCGTGGATACAAGATGGCATTGCAAAGGCTGAAGTGGCGCGACGACTTGGTGTGCATCATTCAGTTATTGTTAGACTGAATCAGCGTTTTTAGGGCGACCAACAGCGTTGAAGAGAGGCACGGTCAGGTCGGCCTAGGCAGACTACTCCCAGAGAAGATCGTTTCATCGAGAGGCAGGCCCTATTGCAGCGGGATACCACTTCCACCAGCATCCAAAGGCAGCTTCGTATGGCAAATAACACCATCCTCAGCCGTCAAGCCATACGAAACCGTCTTCACCACTTCGGCCTCAGATCACGTCGCCCAGCTGTTCGACCACGACTGCTAGCAGCCCATAGGCTGGCTCGCCGAGCTTTCTGCCATCGTCATGTGAGATGGAACCAACAACAGTGGTCCCAGGTCCTCTTTTCAGATGAGTCGCGGTTTAGTCTTGAACACAATGACGGCCGAACTAGAGTTTGGAGGCGTGTTGGTGAACGTTACATTGATGCAGCTGTTCGCCAGACCAGGGCCTTTGGGGGGGAGGATCTGTTATGGTATGGGGTGCCTTCAGCCTCCACCACAAGACACCACCACTCTACCATATTGATGGAAACCTCACAGGCATCCGCTATCGGGATGAAATCCTGGCGCCTTTCGTTGTTCCGACCATGCAACGGATAGGACCCATGGCAGTCTTCCAAGACGACAATGCTCGGCCACATAGGGCCCGGGTGGCCGAAAACTTCATTGTGCAGGCCGGCATCAACAGGATGATCTTCCCGGCGTATAGTCCCCCGACCTCAATCCCATCGAGCATATGTGGGATGAGTTGGGGAGACGTGTGAAGGAGAACCATCCACCTCCCAGACCGCCAGGATCTCTTCCAAATGCTGCAACTGGAATGGCAGAGAATCCCTCAGAGGGTCATCAGAACACTGGTCAACTCGATGAGGAGTCGCTGCGTGGAATGTCTCGCCAATGGCGGTGGCCACACCCACTATTGAAATGATTTTGTGAACTGAACAGATTTTGCGAACTTTGATTTCGACCCATCTCTGTTTAATTCTGTAAATCAACAACCGTTCATTCGATCCCAATGAAATTCAATGTACGTTGGATAGCCAAGTCAGCATACAGCGTGGAATTTTTTGACGCTTAGGTTGAAGTAGGACCCTCTTCTATTTGTGTTACAAATAGTCTGAACAGAGTTTATAATTTGAAAAAACATGTTGAAGAAAACAACGCACCTTTTACCTTCCATAATCACAGATATGCAATGTTTGATGGCCCAGGGGAGAGAAAGAGCAGGTGGGAGGGTAGAAAGAGACTTGTGATAAAGAGATGTAATAAACTTCTTCATGTACCATATCCAATCAGTCTTCTGTCTGCAAGACTACTTGAAGGCAGCAGTGCTGTGGATATCTCAGGTCTGACTGTTTGTGAGTAACTTTTGACCTACCTGAACTCTACCTCGAAGAACATACTAAAATCGCTTCTAAGCAGACGTTGGGATTACTTCAGATCTATCAACAGTGACAGTCTGCGTCTCTGGGTCATTGCAAGACACTTGGTATGTGAGAGGCAAGCAAAGATCTCAGAGTGTCAGATACTTGCTATACAAATGATCAGTTGCAATATTTCTTGAATCCTGCTGAATGTTTGTTACTATGTTCCTATTGTATTATATCACTAGGTAAAAGAATAGGAAAAGGAATCGAGCGACCACTCTGTCAAACAGATAAACATCTGAGACCTGAGATCGTCAAAACCGCCTGCAGTGGACCCGTTTAAAGACTGAAAAGCAACATCAGGAATGAGGACACTTCTCCTTCCTGACAAAAACAGACCATGCATTAGGCCGTGAGGAGATGTAGCAGATACTAACATGCTGAATGTGAAACCTCAGAGAAGACCAAACATGACCGTGTGGTGTACCGTTGGTCTTCACTGGGTGGTGGCACCTGACATCTTTCAGAATCTAGGAGCTGGTCGAAGACGACGCAAAGCTGTCGCCCCGAATTTTGCTGAACACTGCCCAGGTCACTAGGAACTCGCAATAGGAAATGGCATCCGCACTGCACCCTGGCCAGTTTGTTGTCCCGACCTGAACCCACTGAACGCATGTGGGATGACATCTAGAGAATGATCCACAGACACCACTCCAGTCCTGCCACATCCACGTAAGTCTCTGTTGCTGTCCAGGGGTAGGACAGTACACTCGACAGATCGATCCGTTCTATTCACAGGTGATCTGCAGTTGTGGGTGCACAAGGTGACTACACCACGTACTGAAATGTATGAGCACTCTCCGTCTGATTCTGGGGTCTGGTTACTGATGCTACTTTTTGTTTCCTGAAATGGATCCTCAAGCAAACAGTATAAAATGTTCAAAGATTGTCCCCTACATTTTATACTGTTTGCATAATGTTTTTAGTTTTTTTTTTCAGCAACTTTTTACCTCTCCACACTTTCGATTTATTTTATTCTACTACCTTTCGCTGGCTGCTTCGGGGGAGCTGTTGGATTCTTTTTTGAACCCTTGGTGGTGAGAACACCACAGAATTACGGACTGTGGTGTGTCTCTATTTGACGCCAAGAGCACATACACAATCAGCCGTGTCTCCCTGATGAGTTCCGATCCAGCGGACGAAAGGCCTAGGAGCAAGTGATACATATAGATATGTCTTCGAGAGGGAGTGCGATGATTCCCTCATGCAGCTAGTGAGGGGCTTTTATTTTTGTAATATACATTTTTTTATTTCTAATCATTGCCAAGTCATTACTATAATGACAGAAGAACTGTTAACCTACACTTTTTCCTCCACTATTTAATTGTTCTGCACTTCTTGTTTTCTTGTTAATTCATTGCACTTCATGATCGGTGTATTCGCTGAATTTTTACAGTTCCTTTCGACGACGTTTTTTACGTTAAAGGAAATTTTGCTTAGACACCCAAATCTAATGGATGATACCTTTCTTTTGTGTGTCAGTATAAACACTGGTAAAGAAACTAGCGTAAACATCAGAGACACAAGCGTGGACACCAGGGACACCAGCGAGGACATCAAGGACACCCGCGTTGTCACCAGGGACACCAGCGTGGACATCAGGGACACCAGCGTGGACATCAGGGATACCAGCGTGGACATCAGAGACACTAGCGTGGACACCAGCGTGAACATCAGGAACACCAGCGTGGACATCAGGAACACCAGTGTGTGGACATCAGGGACACCAGCGTGGACATCAGGAACACCAGTGTGGACGTCAGGAACAACAGCGTGGACATCAGGGACATCATTATGGACACCATAATGGACACCAGAAGCCGCGTGGTCACCAACGACACCAGCCTGGGCACCAGGAACACCAACGTGAACACCAGCGTGGACACCAGGAGCAGAGTAGACTACAGGGACAGCAGCGTAGATACTCTGGGTAGAATGNTTTTGCTCTTTGGTGATGTACACACCATCTGCCGTCATACACTGGCCGCTGATCTTCCGATTTCTCCAAGCTGATCGCGGCAGCCTGTGGAGCCACTCCAGCAGCCTGGGACATTATGAATGGGTAAAATACGAATGGCCGGTGTGTAGCCGGCACAGAACTGTTTGCTTCTTTACGACCACCAGACGTAAATGAGAGGAACTCCTTAAGGTTTGGACGGATCTGAAAGAATTTGTTATCCGTCTGTGTATTCCAGTCCTCCTGCCAGATGTCTCTGACAAAATCGTTAATTTGGGGTTTCAGATCTGAGCAGGGGATATATATGTTGGACTTTTTTTTCTGTTGTGGCATTCTTGACGTATTTGTGGATATGTTACATCCAATGTAAAACGATTTTTCCACCTCAAGTCAGGGATTAAGAATGCACAACCTGTTTGCTTACCAATACATGAACCATCTGTGTATATTTTTAATTGGTTAGTGTATTTCTCGTCAACATGACACTTAGTATAACTTGCTAGTATATTGATGTTTTCATCTTTTTTTATGTTGGTGTGATCGATATCAAATTGGGCTGTTTTAAGTTCCCAGGGTGGAAAAGGACAAAAAAGATGGTCTGGGAGAGAAAGTTTCTTTTTTCTAAAGAAACCCCAGAAACTGAAATTATTTTTGATGTATAAGTTGCTATAGTTGTTTATTAAGTAATAGACTTTGCTCTTTTCGGAAAATCAAAATCTGATCATATTTTGATTTCTGATTTAATGCGTGTTTTTCTAGCTGTGCTTTTAATGACAAATTTACAACACATTAAATCTCTATAATCATCTAGAGGAAGTATCTGAACTTCATAATATGTACGTGACGATGATGCGTTCACAGAAAGTCCACGGGCTAATGTCTATGCCTTAATTCAATACTTTGCTGTTTTTGCAATAGATATTTAGGCGCGTGAAAAGAATATTTCTTGGGCATAAATTATTTTTGATATCATTAAAGATTTACATAGAGTAATCAATGTAAACGGATCTTGCCCCCATTGTTCTTTAGAAATAATTTTCAGAAAGTTTAATGTTTTTTTCGCCTTTGTTAATACATATTCGATATGAAAGTTCCGTGATAATTTAATGTAAAAAAACTCCTAGAAATTTGAACTCTGTAACGTACTTAAGGGGAGTATCATTCAATGTGAAAAAACGGGCATACTTTCTGGGTTAGATCCACTGTTAAAAAGAATCTTATTTGTTTTTTCGGTTGGCAGACTTAATCCATTTCGCTCCATATAATCCACCATCTTGTTTAGTTCTCCTTGATAGATCTTTTTGACGATTTTTTTTTATCTCGCTGTGAAGGTTTCTTTTCTTAACGTTATATCCATCCACATGCATATATCATCTGCATATTGGACAACAACAACTTTTTTTTTTGATAATTTGTTTGGCAGATCATGCGTTAATAACGACAAGAGAAGTGGCGCTAATACTGACCCTTGAGGCATTCCCATTGAAAGTGTTCTACTTGTGGAATATGTTTTTCCTACCCTTGTTCTTTATTACCCTATCCTTAAGAAAACATCTGACATACTGGTATATATTTTCTGTCAAGCCAATGTTTTTAAGTTTGTTCAATAGCTGTAAATGCCACACTTGATCGTAAGCCTTATTTATATCGAAAAATGTAGCAAGAACACATTTTCGTCTGGCAAACTGTTTCTTTATATCTGTTGATAATTTCACTAAAATTTCTGCAGTGGATCGACCTTTCTGGAAACCAGCTTGATTGATTGGTATGATGTTATATTTTTCGCAGTAATGTACAAGTCTTTTCAAAACAATTCTTTTTCTGAAAGTTTACATACATGTGAAGTTAATGCGATGGGTCTACAATTCTTAGGATCCTTGATAGATTTTCCTTGCTTATGAACTGGAACAACAATTGACTGTTTCCATATTTTTGGCATAACATCATCGCTCCAACATGTACTAGATGATTTATGAAGAATCTCTACAAAATGTTCTGGCAAATTCTTAACATTTGATTAGATATTGCATCTACCAAGAGATGATTTTCTTAATGGTATGGATCTAATGGCTTCTTTTTCAGAGCGGCTTACCTTAGCAAGCATGTTCACAAAGGCTTCTGCTTTCTCATCAGCACTAGGAAGACTGTTGTTATCTATTGTTATAGGGTACTGTGTCGATGTCAATCTATTTTTCATAGCTTTCAGTTCCTCCCACACTTACCAACATCTTTATGATTTTAACTTCAGCGTTACAAAATTCATTCCAATGCTGCAGCTTTGCGTCATCTATGACATCTTTACTTTCTTTATCTGCCTTTTTCGTTTCTTTATGACTACTTGCTGATCTCTTTTTACAATAAATCTTGAATTTGTCTTTTTTCCTCTTATTAGCAGTTTCACATTTTGTGTTCTACCATATATTTCCATTATGTTTTTTTGTTGTTGTTTGTTTGTTTTTGTTTTTGTTTTTGACTTTGTGTTTATTATCTTCGGGGTCGACTTGTCAGCTGCTGCTAAAATATATTTACAAAATGCAGTGTATTGGTCATCTACGTTTTAATTGGCTGAGATCACTATGTCTATGTTGTTAGGATTGGTTTGAAAAAAAAAAAACAGACCAATCTGCATTTTGTGTGTGTGTGTGTGTGTGTGTGTGTGTGTGTGTGTGTGTGTGTGTGTGTGTGTGTGTGTGTGTGTGTGAGAGTGTGTGTGAGTGTGTGTGTGTGTGTGTGTGTGTGTGTGTGTGTGTGTGTGTGTGTGTGTGTGTGTGTGTGTGAATATATTTTGGAATAATATCTTCTGAGATTTCCAGTTCTAATATGTCATTCACCAATATATTATTGAATATGATCTGATCACAGTGGCTTATCTCCAGTTTCCCACACTGAGTTTACTACAAGTGATGGAGATGTACAGTTTAAATCAATGGCTGAGGGGCTATGGGTGGCTATATCTGGAATGCGAGTAATATTTCCGTTATTTAGCAAATACAGATTAGAATCAGCTATGTTATCTAATAATCTATTACTTGTAACATAAGAGCAGCCATGGTCCCAAAAGAAGCATGTGTGTTAAAATCTCCTCCAATAACCCATTTGTCTCTTTGATCTTGGAACCCTTTTAGCCATTCTGTATTCTGTGTGTGTGTGTGTGTGTGTGTGTGTGAGAGAGAGAGAGAGAGAGAGAGAGAGAGAGAGAGAGAGAGAGAGAGAGAGAGAGAGAGAGAGAGTGAGTGATTCTGCCTCTGTGGATCAATGTCAACCCTGTTTGGAATGAATCCGCCTGCGTGGTCTGTGTCTGCTCAGTGTGGACTAATTCCATCATTCTTTATGGTTCCTGTCAGCCCAGTGAGTACTGATTGTCTCTGTCCGTGTGATCCATGTCAGCCCAGTGAGTACTGATTGTCTCTGTCCGTGTGATCCGTGTCAGTCTAGAACCGACTGCTGTAAAATGACGACAGCGAGCTGAACACGGGCCCACAGCTGTGTTTGATGATTATTTCAAAAGGACAACCTTTTGCTTCTGATCGACAACCTATTAACACCATCACCACCACCACCACCACCACCACCACCATCACCATCACCACTACCACCACCAGCAGCATCTTCATCAACGACAACAACAAGAACAAACAACAGTAGCAACATCATAAACAACACACACGCACGCACACACACACACACACACACACACACACACACACACACACACACACACACACACACACACACACACACACACACACACACACACACACGCACGCACGCACGTGCACACACACACACACACACACACACACACACACACACACACACACACACACACACACACACACACAGAGAGAGAGAGAGAGAGAGAGAGAGAGGAGAGAGAGAGAGAGAGAGAGAGAGAGAGAGAGAGAGAGGGCAGTTCAGGAGACTGTACCAGTTCTATTTCATATTTTCAACTAATATGACAACAAATGCTGCTACTTATTTTCACCCTCCAATTATCTCATGTTCCCAAGCACCTTATAATATCAAAAAACATTGATCAACATTTGAGGATTCGCGTCGTCATGATCTCATTGTAGTAATATGCGTAGGGATGGGGAGAGAGAGTGTGTGTGAGAGAGAAGGAGAGAGAGATATATAGATAGATAGACACAGAGAGAGAGAGAGAGAGAGAGAGAGAGAGATAGAGAGAGAGAGAGAGACAGACAGACAGACAGACAGACAGACAGACAGACAGAGACAGACAGACAGACAGACAGAGACAGACAGACAGACAGACAGACAGAGGTCGATCGATTATTTAATTGATCGATTGCTTGCTTGCTTGATTGGTTGATTGGCTGATAATATGTATTCCCAAGGGTTACAGATAAACAAGAAAATGCTTTTTCCCCATCTGGCCATTGTACTAGTTCAGGGACTCGGTATATGGCACATATCACTATTAATTAAACAATATGAAAATAGCTATAAGTAGAAGAGTAATGATTCACCGTAGTTATTGTCATGATATGGTAACAAAAGTAAACGTGGATACGCATCAGTAACAAGTCTGTTCTGTATATCTACGTGCCTACTCAGAATGTGCAAAATGTGTACACATTTCTTCAGTAAGATTCTGGGCTTCGGTTGTATTTCAGTTCAGGTGGAAGTGAATTCCATGGGGCAGCACCAGGATAACAAAGACGTGTGTTTTATATACGTCAGTTGGAGGTATGGGAACCTGGAGATTCGAAGAATGTCTAGAGTTCACGTCACGTTTGGATTGAAAAGTTTGCGGGGATAATCAAGGCACACACACTTTCTCATAAACAGTCCGTCATTGACAGCTAACATCTTTTTTTTTAATGGTAGTGCTCCAGGTCAGATGTAATAGGATATTGTAAGACTCGAGGATCTTATTTGAACTGCTTTAGAGGAAGGTTTGTAGATAGTGATCAAAAGTTTTCATTGAATTTGTGCTGGCCGAGTCAAAATGTGTCGAACTGTAATTAATTGACGAGAGTATGTATGTACATAAGAATAATTTTCTGGCATGAAAGTTTTTTTTAAAAAGTGCTTAACCCGGCATTATTGATGTATTGGCCTGTATACTGTTGTGAGTGATGTTTGGGTGTGGGCAGTCCATGAAAGATTGTGGTCTACTATAACATCTTGAAAACGGTGATTGCCAATTTTGCCAGTTCCTACGCTGTTGATAAAATTAGCAAGGAATCGTTCTGTTTCTGCCGATCTTAACGGGACGTTATGAGCACGGCTTTTGGGGTTGTGTGACGTAAAATTCACTCTGCACATTATTGAACATGTCAAAAGACATTTGTAACGATGCATTCAGTAAACTAAGATCAGAGAAAAGTTCACACGATTCTTCAGTATGAAATGGGATATTGTTTATAGAGATAGGCGATAGGAGTGAAGAGAAAAAATGAGGCCTGGGGCACTCCATACTGGACTGTTAATATGTTTGATTTTGAGAGAGAGAGAGAGAGAGAGAGAGAGAGAGAGAGAGAGAGAGAGAGAGAGACAGACAGACAGACAGACAGACAGACAGACAGACAGACAGGCAACCCAAAGACAGAGACAAATCAAGCATGTACACGTTAGAGTGCACCTTTTCACTTACTACAATATATCAGCTGTATCACAATAACATTCCTTCCCCCCCCACCCCCCCCCCCACCCACCCTCACCGCTTAATGCATTTCATACTTTTTCAAGTCCTTCTTCCTTTTGTACTTTAGACAGTGAATTGATTCGGTTCGATACGGAGTAAACGTAATCGAATTCCAATAAACAAACGAAATCTTGTGGGAATACAAAGTGGACACCGATCTCGTGAACAAGTGTGAAACAAGCAACATTGTTTTCTTTTCACATAGCTCGACGAAATTTTTATTATCCAATTTCATTTTGCTTGCTTTATCTAGTGTGCTGCTATTACCTTTGGATTTGGCGACGGAAACAAAACCTGTATTTGGACACCTCAGTCTGGATCTTTTCCATCTTTTATTTTCGCACAATGGGGGGTTTACACGATGGAGTATATGTCCTAATCTTCTATGTGTGGTGTCTATCGTTTTTCTGCACCGTTGCCTGATCATGTACTCAGCTCTGCAACTGACTGAAACAGTTTTTTTTTCCCCCTTATTTGTCAAATAATAAAGAGCGTGCTTTACAAAGTCTCGACGTTTCTGGTGATACTCTCTCTCTCTCTCTCTCTCTCTCTCTCTCTCTCTCTCTCTCTCTCTCTCTCTCTCTCTCTCTCTCTCTCTCTCAGGCACACGCACACACACGTACACACACACATACACACACATACACACACACACACACACACACACACACACACACACACACACACACACGCGCGCGCGCGAGCGCACTCACGTACGAATGCACTCACGCACGCTCGCACGTACGCATGGACGCACACACACACACACACACACACACACACACACACACACACACACACACACACACACACACACACACACACACACACACACACACACACACACACACACAAGCGCGCGAGCGCGCGCGCGCGCACTCTCACGCACGCACGCACGCACGCACGCACGCACGCACGCACGCACGCACGCACGCACGCACACACACACACACACACACACACACACACACACACACACAACGATGTTTTTATTACCTTTGCCCCGTTTGGGGTATGGAGGAAGGACTAGTTTAAAGCATTAACAGGAAAAGGAAAACAAACAAGAAAAAATAGAAGATAAATTGCTAGTCAATGCTGACATAGAACAATTCACAGCACTTGGGATAATCTAATATACTTTGGCAATAGAAGCATTTGTTTTCGATTAGTAGAAGACATCATTTGACAAAAAATATAGACAGATTTTTGGGAAAGAAATCTGGCAAATACGTGTTGCTCAAACTTACGTACAATGAACATTCCATGATGAAATGAAATTCATCACCTATTGCAGACATGCCATATTATTACATAACCTTTCTTATTTTGGAATAGCAAATCGACGATCGACTTCAATTGATCATTCATTATCAGAACATCTAAATTTGATAAGAGGGCAAATATAAACATCTGATGAGCTAGAAATATATTTCTCCTCCTTAAAATTTGATTTATAACATTCATTTAAAATTTACAGCTAGTTTCAATGTCATTTTGCCATGTTTGACAAAAAAGAGCACTGCAAACTATTTTTGACGTCTGTAAAAGATTCATTGCTCCCAACACAGTCAAGCCAGACTGTACAAGTATGTTTTGTTACGCACGTTAACCAGGGAAACACAGTTACTGCGCTATTGTGCAAATGTAACAACAGAATAGAACTAAATCGATATTTTTTTAAACAGGAGACTCAACCAGACTAACCCCAAATCGAATCATTCGGACATAGACAGTAATTGATCACACACACACACACACACACACACACACACACACACACACACACACACACACACACACACACTTGGGATAATCTAATATACTTTGGCAATAGAAGCATTTGTTTTCTATTAGTAGAAGACATCATTTGACAAAAAATATAGACAGGTTTTTGGGAAACACACACACACACACACACACACACACACACACACACACACACACACACACACACACACACACACACACACACACACACACACACACTCACACACACACGCACGCACGCACGCACGCACGCACGCGCACGCACGCACGCACGCACGCACACACACACACACACACACACACGTAGTGAAGTGACAAGAGTGATGCAGTATGTAATGCTGAAGCCAGCAAGGCACTCGTCCTTTTCACATTGTGTTGAAGTAGAACGGACAGTCTACAACGCTACACTAACTCTGAAATCATTGACGTGAATGCAAAAATCATTTTACACATGGGTTACGATATCACTCAAAAGTCCAAACACTTTCCAGATCCTCTTCATTTAGCTAGCACAGGAGCAAGACTGCTGGCAGGAGACCCTGGCCGTCATTCGCACCATCTCCTCTGGAAATAGCCACAACGCAGACGGAGACAACTACAAAGATAGAAACTCCACAGGCATCAACAGCAATACCTGGTCTCTGTGGCATTATGGGTTCCTACCAATAGCTGGACTCTGTAGTCTGCCTCCTTCCCACACATTCATTAATTGACAGTGGCCTTCATCAGTCAGTTATCGTTGTGCTTAACAGTGATATGATGACGTTTTAATAGTCTTCTTCTATTGAGACGTTTCAATCTTTGAAATAGTATGACTGAGAAAACTTTAATCATTTGAACATGAACATCTGAATTGTAGTTATGCTCCAACTTGCAGACAGCTGTGAAAGAAACAATTCAGTCATATCACAGTGGAATGCTTAATCAGTTTTCACAATTCAGTGTTAATGTATTCAATCAAAACCCACTGAGTTACGTGAAATTTATTGTGTACAAACGCGCTTCAGTTTCTCAGTGTATAACAACAACACAAGCTATTACAATTTAAGACTATTTAAATTACCCATTACTAAAAAAAAAAAAACATTAAAAAGAAAGGCACGATGTACCATTCATATAAGATGTTATTTAGTAGTACTTTTTCATGTTGCATACAAGTATGTGTGTGTGTGTGTGTGTGTGTGTGTGTGTGTGTGTGTGTGTGTGTGTGTGTGTGTGTGTGTGTGTGTGTGTGTGTGTGTGTGTGTGTGTGTGTGTGTGTGTGTGTGTGTGTGTAGGAGGGGGTGGGGCTGGAAGTGAGCGGAGGGTGGTGTACATAACATCAGGAAACAATCAAACAAACGAATAAACAAACAAACCTACACTCACTAACAATATCAGATTAAAGCAAATACCTGACTGGACTACAAATCAAGCAGAAAGTAACTTTCAAAGCAAAATCAATATCAGAAAAAAAAATATCTGTCCAGACATGCCTGATAAATGTGGCAGAAATGCCTTGAGAGGCACACATTCGAACAAAACATGATCTCTTGTCAGTTTTGTTTCCCCGCATATGCATTTTGTTGCAGAGCTATATTTCGTTCAAAAAGCATCCAGTTTCAATCGATGAAATACTGAAACGAAGTTTCTGTATTGATGCATATCATAAATGTGCAGATTTTGGATGCTTTTTTGAAATGATCAATACTAAAAAGGGGGTTTTTTTGTGTGTCTGAACATGAGTAAGAGCTTTGTTCTGCCCATTTCTGAAATATTCCCAAGCTGTTTGTTTTAAAATTTGTTGACTCTCTTTCAAAGTGAACGGTATGGAAATAGTTTGTACCCTCGTTCCATTTTCAGCGCCTTTTTTCGCACATCTGTCAGCAAGTTCATTGCCCGAAATTCCACAGTGTGAAGGAACCCAGAAGAAAGTTATATCTGTTCCTTTACATATCAAGATGTGGATTAAATGTTGAATTTCCTTCAAAATAAAGTTATCTGAATTTGAATTAAAAAAACTTGATCGATTGTAACACTGACAGCGAATCTACACAAAACAACACTTGAAAAATTGACTGCGGTAAATCAGTTAGAAATGTCACGCCATAAGTATCGCTATCATTTCAGCTACGAATATGGAGCGATATTTTCCAATGAAATATGCTTTTTGTACTTTCAGCGATGGAATAACAAATGCTGACCCGGCCTCTTTGTTACTCGTCAGCGATCCATCTGTGTACACCTTAAGATGGTTAGAATATCTATCTTGCATTTGCATCTTCGTTAAATAAGACAAGATGTAAGAGGCTGATTTGCTTTCTTTGTATCAGTGTAATCATGATCAAACTTCGCCCTCTTTCTTTCCCAAGTTGGAATGGGATCTATAAGAGACGTTTTTTGACAAAGACGTAACATCTATATTACTTTTCTTAAACAAATCAGCAGTGTATGAACTGATAGTGCACAGAGAGGCAATATTTTTTGCTCTTTTTGGGATAATCACTCTCTGGGTTTATAGATATTTCCGTTTCATTCACACCTTCCATGGTTGAACATTTCATGAAATATTTTGCCAGTGATAAATTCCTATATTCATTTAAAGGTAAAACGTCTATTTCTCTGTATGTCCCCAAAGTGGAGGCATATACCGGAACTCCTAGGCATAATTTGAAGGCTTTGCTATCTACACTTTGTAGTTTTTGTAACAAATACTTAGGTGCGCTAAAGAAAGCCTTTTGGGCGTATGATAATTTAGAACGAATTAATGCCAAAGCCAAGAGCTTTAATGTTTTTCCATCTTGCACCAGCTTTGCTTGCTCAAAATTTTCAGAAAATTTAAAGTTTTTCTTGCCTTGTTTAAAAGGTAATCAATATGGATACTCCGATGTGAAGTGGACACCTAAGAATTTACTTAAGTGTACGTACGCAAGTGTTATCCCATCCAGCTTAAAAGATGGTAAATCAGAGGGATCATCCCCATTGTTGAATAAAACCATGTGAGTTTTTTCATGTGAAAGCTTTAGACCATTTATAAACAGGTATTTGCTAAGGTTATCAAGCTCTGCCTGATAAAGTTTTCTGTGGTAATTTATAGCTCTTTTGGGTGTGTTTTTTTCTCATACTAGTATTCATCCACATACACAGATCATCGGAATATTGTACAACTGTAGCACTTTTTAGTTACATGTTTTGGAAGATCATACAGCAAAATATATTAAATAGCATTGGAGCTATTACAGAACCTTGAGGAATACCCATGTTCAATGGTTTAAAACTGGAATGTGTGTTTTGTACTCTGACCTGTAAACTTCTTTGTTTTAGAAATTCTTTAATATAACTGTAAAATTACCTGAAATCCCTATCACCTTTAATTTGTAGAACAATCTAGCATGCCATACACTATCAAAGGCTTTTCTAATATCAAAGAATGTAGCCAGAACACTCTTCCGTCTGGCAAACTGATATTTGATTTGAGTTGTTAACTTTACGATATGATCAGTGGTAGATCCTCCCTTTATAAAGCCTGCTTGATTAGTAGGTATTATATGATTTTTGTTACAAAAATAGATAAGTCTGTTAAGTACAATTTTTTTCCATAAGTTTTGCAACATGAGAAGTCAGAGCGACAGGTCGATAACTGTCGATGTTTGTGACAGGCTTTCCTTGCTTTATAATTGGGATTACTATCGACTGTTTCAAAATAACTGGCATAAGACCATCTATCCAAATCTTTTGAAATATTTTTAATAAAAAGAGAAAAAAGTTTTCTGGGCATGTGTTGTAACTTTTGATTTGAAATACCGTCCAGTCCTACTGACGATGTTTTATCGCATTTAAAAGAGACGGCATCCTTTAATTCTTGTGTGGTTATGGGTCAATTTATGAAATGGTCATTATTTGGAACTGGTTCATCATAAAGTTCTGTTTTTTCTTGCTTTTCTCGATGTTGTCTGCATTCGTGTGGAAGGTTTTCCAGGGGCATGGTCTTAGAAAACATATTTGCAAAAGCTTCGGCTTTTTCATATGGAGTCGGGAATTTCTTAGTCTCCAAATTAATAGGATATCTTGGAATATTTATCCCTTTTTTCATAACTTGAAACTTTTTCCATGCCTTTTGAAGATCTTTATGCTGGGAAACGTCTCTTGCGCAAAATGATGACCAGTAAAGCCGCTTTGCTTTTGCAATAACAAAATGATGACCAGTAAAGCCGCTTTGCTTTTGCAAATATAACAAAATGATGACCAGTAAAGCCGCTTTGCTTTTG
>JADBJO010017810.1:7500-20000 GCA_016801955.1 Conus betulinus | reverse complement strand
GCTAGGATTATTGGGGATACATGTTATCCGACCATCGTTAAAGAGATACAGATAAACATAACAACATATTCAATGAAACAATTACTAGTAATAGTTTGGCAATCTCTTGCCCAAAATGGTGAGTGAGCATTAAAGTCTCATTTAATGAAATATTTCTTGCCTTGGTATGTTTGTAGAGTTCGAATCCATTCTGTGTTAATATGATTTTGACCCTGTGGTAAGTACACAGGTAAGACACTTAAAAGGGAGGTATTAAACTGAACTGTCACAACAGTGTAAACTGGGAATATCTGGTGTAACAGGGCAAGAGCATAGGATGTATTTCACTACTTCATGAATATAGATTGCTGTATTTATTTTCCCAGTGGTGTCTAACTTTCAGTAAATAGGGGACAATAACAACTCTCTAACCTAGGCAGTTTTTTTTTTCTGTGTTCACATTACGAGATTAACGTCTTATAACATGGTAATTATGACGTGCCAGATATTTCACAAAATGATCACAGTTAGTACTGATAGAGCGGTAGTTCCATAGATATACTTCCAACCTGCTTCCACCATCATCATACAACTTATTTTTCTGTAATATGTCTTTGGAAAAAAAAATAAAAAACAATAGCTGCCTATAGAGAAAAAAAGTAATTAACATGCACGGGTCAGAAAAAATACACTGCAATATTTCGTGATGATCTTGCCTGATGTGGCCAGTTCATGACACACCTGGGTAAAAGTGGACATAAGGGATTAATATAGAGACGGCCAGTCCATTAAAGCGTTGAAGGGGTTAAACCATCTGTGTTGAGGAAGGGCACAGTAGGTCTGGTATCGAAGGCGTGGTGCTGGTCGGGCTGGTTTCTTTGGTCTTTTTCCAAAGCAGATCCCGGATGTGCCGTCCTACGTTCCCTGCCAGTAAACTGGATCCCTTCTGGGTGAGGTGTAGGGTCTCGAAGATGTGAAAACTTGATATTGCTATTTATCGACTATGGAAATGTTATCCACGTCAAACAGCTCAGCGACAATGAATGCATTGTACAACTCACGTTTTATTTCCAACCTGTGGTCTCGCACTAAGGTCATCATGCTCACAACGAACTTTGTTTTGGGACATTTTTAGCGGCATCTTTCAGTGCATTTGAAAATGATTTACACGCTTTTCAACATCAGCTGACTTCAAGTCATTAATGCCACAGTGGATGACCACAGCTTCCGAATAAGTTGTTTTCGAAACACTGATGTGTTGTAGCGGTTGTTGAGTCACATTTACTGCTCGTTGTTTGGATGCACAGACATGATGAGATCGTACCAGACGTTTTCATTGCATGCTATTCGTTATCGCGTCGTAGAATATTGTCACTTGTGGAAGTTGGTGGTGTCCTATTTTCCTTTTTGGAACGCAATTATTGACGTTCTGTAGTTTTGACGTGTGTGTGTGTGTGTGTGTGTGTGTGTGTGTGTGTGTGTGTGTGTGTGTGTGTGTGTGTGTGTGTGCGAGAGAGAGAGAGAGAGAGAGAGAGAGAGAGAGAGAGAGAGAGAGAGAAAAAACATTCGGCTTTCCATTTTGTTTATTGAGAAAGTTGATCTTGTTTTCTTAAACGACATCCAGTTCTTATGCTCGTTACATTTTTATTAGGTATCTTGTGATATAGATTCAGTTGAATAATTGTATTAAATTAATTGTATTTAATGTATATAACGTAGTTCATGATTTGTTCTTCGTTATAGAAAGGCATAAAAATACCAAGCAGGAAAAATAAGACAAAAAAAACCCCCTCTTATCTCCTTGGCTAGCTGTGTGACATATGTGACAGACGATCCAAACATTGAAATGGATGATAATAAAAATGATGATGATTCGTTTTCGTGGTATGATCTTTACCGACCGTATAGACGAGCATATGACCTGATCTATAAAATTGGTAACCCTGCTGTACTTGTGTTTGGTATATTCGGAAATTTTATGATAATTCTGATAATGCATCGTCTTTCTGCATCTAATGTTGGCGTGTTTTTTTCAAGTTCTGGCGTGCTCTGACCTGTTGATGTTATTAGTAAGACCTCTGGACAGCTGGCTCTCCAGAGAATTTGATGCACCAAGAATTAACACCTTGGGTGTCTGGCCATGCAAGGTGGAGTACGTCATAGCGTACATGACACCAAATTTATCAGCAATGATGCTTGTGACCCTCTCCATGCAACGAGCTGCATCTGTGCTGTGGCCTCATCTTGTCAAGAGTGTGTGGACGAAGAGAACATCACGAGTCGTTGCATGTGCAGTGGTCGTCGTTAGCTTTCTGATCAACTGTCACTTTCTCTATGGGTATGATCGTGATCCGTACCATTGTCCCAACACATGTTGTTGTGAAGCTGTATCAGAAGAATACGAATGGTTTAGCGACGAGATTTGGCCTTGGATAGATATAGTTGAATTCTGTATTCTACCTTCCGTGCTGTTAGTGCTTAGCAACACCATTATTCTACAGCAGTTGTCGGGACTGTGAGAGAAAAGGTACGCGTCTTTCTGTACAACAAGCCGCTGAAGATTCCAGACAACGGCAGGTGTCTTCGTTGACTGTGACTCTTGTAAGTGCCAGTGTATGTTTTATTCTCCTGACAGTGCCCATATCAATAGCAAAACTCAAGATACTGTCTTCTAATAAGCATGACCCCATTCAGTATGGAAAATACAAAATCTTTAAAGTCATCAGTCGGATGCTGTGGTACAGCAACAGTGCCATCAACTTTTACCTGTATTGTCTTACGGGTAGAAAGTTTAGATCCGAGTTTAAAAACTTAGTTCTTCAGTTTTTCAACATATCCCGAGAATCAAATTAAGTCAGTTACTTGATCTTTAAATGAAAAAGTCAGCTTGTTATCGTTTAGCGGTAGACGAAATTAAAAAAAAGAAAAATGGAAGGAGAAAAGTCACTCTCTGTGGTTTTGTTGAATGGTTTTATAGGTGAGTGATTGTGGGTTTTTTTCTGCCCGACCGGCTCCTACCCAGAGTTGAGTTTGCTACGGGCTCAGTTGGGAAGACTGGGACCACACAGTCGAGTTTCATCCACTTAATGGATGCGTTTCTGATAGTGTTGCTCAAATTTCCTGACCAACACTGCAGGTGCCTGTATCTCTCGGGCCTGGTTGACGCCGGATATATTATGAAAGGAAGCGTAGAGTACAGCCCTGTCATGTAGTCTCAGACCGAAATGGAAATCCGTAGCATCATCTTAATCATCCTCATTCTCATCGATCAGCATTAAAAAAAAAAAAATGTCTCAAATTCTGTGGCCCTTCATGCCCTGCTCTCATGGTGACCTCAGTTTCGATGTCCTCCTCTCCGCGTCTGTGGCCTTGGTTTGGTTCCGTCGGGGTCACCGGTATCGGCGAGTCCATGGGGGCTGTCGTTGGACAGACGTGTGGTGGCGCCCTCCGGGGGGAGAGCTCACTCACGCCGGCTCCGCGACTAAAGCAATTATTGTCGTCAGTAGGGGGCTTAGTAGGTGGTGTCCTGCGTATGTTAGATCAGAACAGGCGCCACTGAACACCACCGAAGTGACTCGGCAGCAGTGCAGTGTCTCCTCCGGTGGGTGACCGGGCTGTAGCTGTGGACAGGGTGTCGGAATGAGCGGCGTGGGTACACTGCCTCTGAGGTGGCGCAGAGGTTGGGACGGCAAAAAGAAGAAAAAAACAACAAAAAAACCCAATAACGATGATGATAAATAATAATGATAGTGATACAAATCATAATAATAACAACAATAGTGATAATGATGACGATGATGATGATGATGTTGATGATGATGATGATAAATAATAATAATAATAACAAAATGAACAACAGCAAGAAGAAGAAGAAGAAGAATAGTAGTGGTAATAATAATACCAATGATGGTAATGATGATGATAACAATACTACAATGGTAAACTTTTAATGATGATGATAATATCAATAATATCACTACTACTACTACTACTACTACTACTACTACTACTACTACTACTAATAATGGTAATAGTGATGATCATAGCAACAATAAACAATGTACGTAACGTAGAAATAAAAATGGGAGTGAATGCACAGACAGTTCAAAATTATAAAATCAATCAATCAATCAATCAATCAATCAGCCAGCAGTCAGCCAGTCAGCCAGCCAATCAATCAATCAATCAATCAACCAACCAGGCAGCCATTAAGTTAACCAATCAATCAACCAATCAATCAATTAACGATCGATCAATCAATCAATCAATCAATCAATCAATCAATCTATTTAATCAATCAATCAGTCAATCCGTCAGTCAGTCAGTCAGTGAATCAATTGGTTATTTGTTCAACTAATCTCTGCTTTGACCAGTAAGCTCTGTTCAATCTGAAACACTGTTATAATGTATAGCACTGTTTCAATCATTCGAGTGATAAAGTTAAAACAAAACAAACAAACACACTCCCCCCCCCCCTTTTCCCCTGACCTCTCTCTCTCTCTCTCTCTCTCTCTCTCTCTCTCTCTCTCTCTCTCTCTCTGCTCCTTATTGTCAGAGTGGCTGCGCCTTAGAGCAGGATGACTCCGATAAAATAGAAAATACGTTACATTCAGTGTTTATAAAATTTGAAGTATAACTGTTAGAGCCCTCTTAGCTCTAGTTGCCATTGTGTTGATACCCGAACGTGGAACTTAATCTGATTGTGACATAAAACTCATAGTATATCCATATACGTTGACCACAAAAAAACTAGTGAACCTCACAGATCAATCTCTCACTTTCTGCCAAATTACCACCTCCAATAAAGACAGTTATGCTGGTCGTATTTACATATGGTTTATTGTTAGTCTAGTGGCAGCAGATTCCAGGCTCTTAACTTATCTCGGAGTACGACAGTTGTAGACAGTAAAATTATATCATCAGAAAAAAATATAAGAGCCGTCAGTTTGGAATAAATTGTAAAGCTTGTTCTTTTTCAACAGTTACAAAACTGGACTATAAAAGTCCTTGTGTAATCCCTCTGGTACACGTAACAAAGTCTGATGGTTTAGCTTCAGTCTGCTTGTCTGTTTTACTTCGTATTGCATGCTCATTTGTAAACAGAAGTGAAAAATACTTTAATTAGGAATGCTACATAAAGCATTTCATAATTGTTTCATAAAACGGAATTGAACGGGTTTTTTTTTGTTTTTTGTTTTTGTGTTGTTGCTATTGTTAGTGTGTGTGTGTGTGTGTGTGTGTGTGTGTGTGTGTGTGTGTGTGTGTGTGTGTGTGTGTGTGTGTTTTTCCGAAGTCTTCAAAAGCTCATAGAAATTCGGATTATTGACACATTTTTAAACAGCAGATACTTGTTGTACAAATGATCAGTTGCAATATTTCTTGAATCTTGCTGAATGTTTGTTACTATGTTCCTATTGTATTTATATCACTAGGTAAAAGAACAGGGAAACGAATCGAGCGAGCACTCTGTCAAATAGATGAACATTCTAATTTTTGTGACGTGATAAGCTAAGCTTCCCTGACTCAAATAGCACAATGTACACTCATGAGAAAATCATGTAGCCAAGTCAGCATACAGCGTGGAATTTTTTTACGCTTAGGTTGAAGTAGGACCCTCTTCTATTTGTGTTACAAATAGTCTGAACAGAGTCCATAATTTGAAAAACATGTTGAAGAAAACACACACCTTTTTACCTTCCATAATCACAGATATGCAATGTTTGATGGCCCAGGGGAGAGAAAGTGCAGGTGGGAGGGTAGAAATCGCTTCTAAGCAGACGTTGGGATTACTTCAGATCTATCAACAGTGACAGTCTGCGTCTCTGGGTCATTGCAAGACACTTGGTATGTGAGAGGCAAGCAAAGATCTCAGAGTGTCAGATACTTGCTATACAAATGATCAGTTGCAATATTTCTTGAATCCTGCTGAATGTTTGTTACTATGTTCCTATTGTATTATATCACTAGGTAAAAGAATAGGAAAAGGAATCGAGCGACCACTCTGTCAAACAGATAAACATCTGAGACCTGAGATCGTCAAAACCGCCTGCAGTGGACCCGTTAAAGACTGAACAAGCAACATCAGGAATGAGGACACTTCTCCTTCCTGACAAAAACAGACCATGCATTAGGCCGTGAGGAGATGTAGCAGATACTAACATGCTGAATGTGAAACCTCAGAGAAGACCAAACATGACCGTGTGGTGTACCGTTGGTCTTCACTGGGTGGTGGCACCTGACATCTTTCAGAATCTAGGAGCTGGTCGAAGACGACGCAAAGCTGTCGCCCCGAATTTTGCTGAACACTGCCCAGGTCACTAGGAACTCGCAATAGGAAATGGCATCCGCACTGCACCCTGGTCACTGAACCCACTGAACGCATGTGGGATGACATCTAGAGAATGATCCACAGACACCACCCCAGTCCTGCCACATCCACATAAGTCTCTGTTGCTGTCCAGGGGAGTAGGACAGTACACTCGACAGATCGATCCGTTTTATTCACAGGTGATCTGCAGTTGTGGGTGCACAAGGTGACTACACCACGTACTGAAATGTATGAGCACTCTCCGTCTGATTCTGGGGTCTGGTTACTGATGCTACTTTTTGTTTCCTTAAATGGATCCTCAAGCATAGGCTCAAAGATTGTCCCCTACATTTTATACTGTTTGCATAATGTTTTTAGTTTTTTTTTTCAGCAACTTTTTACCTCTCCACACTTTCGATTTATTTTATTCTACTACCTTTCGCTGGCTGCTTCGGGGGAGCTGTTGGATTCTTTTTTGAACCCTTGGTGGTGAGAACACCACAGAATTACGGACTGTGGTGTGTCTCTATTTGACGCCAAGAGCACATACACAATCAGCCGTGTCTCCCTGATGAGTTCCGATCCAGCGGACGAAAGGCCTAGGAGCAAGTGATACATATAGATATGTCTTCGAGAGGGAGTGCGATGATTCCCTCATGCAGCTAGTGAGGGGCTTTTATTTTTGTAATATACATTTTTTTTATTTCTAATCATTGCCAAGTCATTACTATAATGACAGAAGAACTGTTAACCTACACTTGTTTTCCTCCACTATTTAGTTGTTCCGCACTTCTTGTTTTCTTGTTAATTCATTGCACTTCATGATCGGTGTATTCGCTGAATTTTTACAGTTCCTTTCGACGACGTTTTTTACGTTAAAGGAAATTTTGCTTAGACACCCAAATCTAATGGATGATACCTTTCTTTTGTGTGTCAGTATAAACACTGGTAAAGAAACTAGCGTAGACATCAGAGACACAAGCGTGCACACCAGGGACACCAGCGTGGACATCAGGGACACCAGCGTGGACACCAGGGACACCAGCGTGGACATCAGGGACACCAGCGTGGACACCAGGGACACCAGCGTGGACATCAGGGACACCAGCGTGGACACCAGCGTGGACATCAGGGACACCAGCGTGGACATCAGAGACACAAGCGTGGACACCAGGGACACCAGCGTGGACATCAGGGACACCAGCGTGGACATCAGGGACACAAGCGTGGACACCAGGGACACCAGCGAGGACATCAAGGACACCCGCGTTGTCACCAGGGACACCAACGTGGACATCACGGACACCAGCGTGGACATCAGGGATACCAGCGTGGACATCAGAGACACTAGCGTGGACACCAGCGTGAACATCAGGAACACCAGCGTGGACATCAGGAACACCAGTGTGGACATCAGGGACACCAGCGTGGACATCAGGAACACCAGTGTGGACGTCAGGAACAACAGCGTGGACATCAGGGACATCATTATGGACACCATAATGGACACCAGAAGCCGCGTGGTCACCAACGACACCAGCCTGGGCACCAGGAACACCAACGTGAACACCAGCGTGGACGCCAGGAGCAGAGTAGACTACAGGGACAGCAGCGTAGATACTCTGGGTAGAATGGACATCAGGGGCAGCAGTGTTGACACCAGGGGCAGCATGGGCATCGGGGACACTGCCGATGACATCAGGGACAGTGTGGCCACCGGGGGCACTGGGCTGATTGTTTTCACAGTCACAAGGATCCTTACAATGTTTCCGTTAATCCTCATTTGCTGTGGACAACAATGTAGCACCCCACTTGTTGGTGACCATTTTCTTTTTCGCCTGGGGTGGGGGGGGGGGGGGAGTGGGGGGGGGGGGGGGGGGGGGGGGGGGGGGGGGGGGGGCGGGGGCTCTGAGGCTGGGGAGGAGGAAATGGTTGTGAAGCAGCTTGTTTTTCTTGAAGTTGAGGCGACGCCATTCTTTGCATGGCGAACATCACGATTGTAATCTGCACTAAGTGAGCCACTGTGTTTGAGTAATGGAAAATGGTTCATATCAGTAGTCCAAGGTAAGACCGTTTCTGAACAAGCAGGGTTTGGAGAGGATTGAAAGGTAAGTGTGTCTGGGGGGATTCATCGTGTCATGCTCTCTGCTCCCCTCTGCCTCATACTGTACCGAGGGGAGCTTTTTTTGTTAAAGTTCACAGGAGTCCTTGTATAATGCTTAGAAGTGAACGTTGTGTACCTCCTCCTGTAAAACAAGCGGCCTTTACGAAAATAGGCAGATCTTCCAGCTTTTCTTTCTTCTTGGAGAACCTGGCTCTGTCGGGCTGTCAGGTCAGAGGCCACACGTATTCCCAACTCTTTGGCCATTTCCCTTCTGCAATCTTGATTGCTGAGAATAAATAACTTGTCTTGCCAATGACACAGACGCGCTATAATTGGGCGAGGGTACTGGTTATCAGAGAGAGAGAGAGACAGACAGACCGACAGACAGACAGACAGACAGACAACTCACAAGACAGAGACAAAATAAGCATGTAGACATTAAAGCGCGCCTTTTCACTTACTACAATATATCGGCTGTGTCACAACAGCATCCCCGTTGCTTAAGGCATTTCTTACTTATTCAAGTCATTGCTCTTTCTGTATTTCAGACAATGAATTGATTCGATTTGATGTGGAGTCAGTGTAATCGAATTCCAATAATGAAACGAAATCTTCTGGAAATACAAAATGGACACCGATCTCGTGAACACGTGAGACAAAAGAAACCAGCAACATTGTTTTCTCTTCACACAGCTCGAAGAAATCAGCATTCCGATTATATTTTGCTTGCTTCACCTAGTGTGCAGCTATTGCCCTTGGATTTGCCGATGGAAACAAAACCTATACGTGGTCACCTTCACTTAAAGTTACTCTGTGTTAGGTTTTCTTATGGGACCAAAAGTTACCCTACTTATTTACTATTCATTTTTTTTTTTACTGTTCCCTGCCTCGTTTCTTTCTCAATTTCTTTTATTTGTCAATTAATACAGAACGTGCATTACAAAGCCTCGAAGTTTCTGATTACATTATTTTACACACACACACACACACACACACACACACACACACACACACACACACACACACTTTGTTTATTTCTTTTGCCTCTTTGGGGGTATGGAGGAAGGGTGAGTTTTAAAGCAATAATAGGAAATGGAAAACAAACAAGCCAAACTAAAGCATGAAAAGCTAGTCAATTCTGATATAGAACCACAAATTAAGTCCTTGAGACAATTTACATGCTTTGACAATAGGAACATTTGTTTTCGATTAGCAGAAGACATAATTTGACAAAAAAAAAGGACAGATGTTGGGGAGAGAACTCTTTTTGGCAAATGTGTGCTACGCAAAGTAATGTATGATGAACATTCCATGATAAAATGACATTTCTCACCTTTTTGCAGACATGTCACGTTTATTGCACAACCGTACTTCTTTTGGAATAGCACATCGACGATCTTTTTCAATTAGTAATATATGATTAGAAGATTTAGATTTGATAAGAGGGAAAATACAAACATCTGGTAAGCTAGAAATATATCTCTCCCTCCTTAAAAGAAGAATCATAAAATTTGTAGAAAAAAAAAACGTTTACTGCTAGTTTCAATGTCATGTTGCCACGTTCGACAAAAAAGCACTGCAGACTATGTGTTGCATCCCGACATAATGTATTGACGTCTGTAAAAGATTGATTGCTCCAAACACACAGTCAAAACCATATGGTATATGTGTATTTTTAATGCATGTTAAACAGGGAAACACTGTCAGGGAAACGCTGTTACTGCACTATCGTGCAAATGCAACATAAAAGAATAGATTCTAACCAACATTTTTTTTTCAACACGAGATTGAACCAGACTAGCCCCAAATCGAACCATTCGGACAGAGACATTAATTGGTAACACACACACACACACACACACACACACACACACACACACACACACCACACACGTGCGCGCGCGCACGCACGCACGCACGCACGCACGCACGCACGCACGCACACACACACACACACACACACACACAACAAATGTGTGCGCGCACACACACACCCATAGACACGCATGCACGCACACACACACAAGCACACACACACACACGCACGCACGCGCGCGCGCTCGCTCACACACACACACGCACGCACACACACACACACACACACACACACACACACACACACACACACACACACACACACACAAATGTGCGCGCGCCCACACACACACATAGACACGCACGCACGCACGCACGCACGCACACACACACACACATGCGCGCGCGCGCGCGCACGCACGCACGCACGCACGCACGCACGCACACACACACACACACACACACACACACACACACACACACACACACAATCACTCACCAAATGATAACTGCACAATCAATTAAGGCGTAGTGAAGTGACAAGAGTGATGCAGTATGTAATGTTGAAGCCACCAAGGCACCCCCCACCCCCACCCCTGCTTAATTCACATTGTTTTAAAGTGGAATGGTGTGTCTACAACGCTCACACTAACTAAAATCATCAACGTGAATACACAAATCATTTCACACATGGGTTACGATATCACTCGAAAGTCTAAACACCTTCCAGATGCTTTTCATTTAGCAAGCAGATGAGCAAAACTGCCGCCGGGGGAAACCTTGGCCGACATAAAATTTTGAACCATTTCTTCTGGAAACAGCCACAACGCAGACGGAGACCACAATAAAGGCAGGAACACCAAAGGCATCAACAGCAGTACCTGGTCTCTCTGGCATTATGGGTTCCTACCAATAGCTGGACGCTGTAGTCTGCCTCCTTCTCACTCTTTTATTTATTGACGGTCGCCTTCACCAGTCAATAATCGTTGTCTTCCAACGTGATATGGTGTCATTTTAATAATCCTATTATATTGAGACGTTCCAACGTTTGAAATAGTATGACTGAGAAAAGTCTAAACATTTGACCAGCAATATCTGAATCGCATTCATGCTCCATCTTGCAGAAAGCTGTGAAAAAACAATTCAATGACACTTTGATACTACAGTGGAATGCTCAATCAATTTCATTGATGCACTGAACTACAATTCTCTGAAGTACATGGAAACTAGTGCGTACAAGCACTTCACTTTCTCAATGTAGAGCAACAACAAACGCTTCCACATCCTAAAGCGCTTTTTCATTACCCATTGCCAGCCAAATAACAACATCAAATAGAAAGGCGTGATGTGCTATTCATGTAAGATGCTGTTTAGAACATTCAACTATTAGCCCATGACCAGAAGCACCATATATTAAAAGAGATTGTTTTGGGAAACGATGCTATAGTCAAAAGTAAAGATATTTCGGTGTGCAATTTAATCTCAGTGTAATATCCTAGTGATCCACCCCAAGATAGATAAAACAAGCTAAATTTTCTATTTTAAAAAAAAAAAAGGGGGGGGGGGGGGGGGGTAGAAACGTAAGCAGAGATTTTAATAAACACGTTCCTTCTGGGACACCAGCTGCTCTAAAAAATTACTTATAACAGATTCGTAGAAAATGGTGTCGTTTCCAGTTTAAACTGATTACATGATGAATTCATGACTAAATACTTAATGTCACAGCACACATGTTAAGTGCAGTAGACTTGCAACAGATATATCATATCAGAGTGATCAACTGTGACTGGCTCACAGGAGAAGACTGCCTGGTAAATGATCACATTCTAATTACGAAAAAAAAAAACCCCCATTAAAATTGAGTCAACGGATACTGAGGACAAAATTCTTAAATCGGACAATAAACTTTCAAACTGGGAACTTTCAAATCCTTTTATTAAGTCATGTAACGCTGCTTCCTTTCAAAATGATTTTTTTTTCCCTCTAAATTGTAGTCCTAGCAGCTAAGAAATGTGAAAACCCTTGCATAGCGTGTGATGGACGGAAGAATGCTGGCTGGCTGTAAAAACAAAACGTCAGTGTTTTTTCAAATGGATCTAATCTAAGTCAGACAGATATGAAATTATTGAATGGGAAAAAATAAGGTACATATGTTTCAATCAATCAACAAAAAACAACAACACACAACAGCAACAACAACAACAGCAACAGCAACAAACACAATAACAACACAACAACAACAACAACAACAACAAGACGTGTTGGGATGAATTTCGTAAGCTCAAAGAAACAGCG
>JADBJO010017810.1:0-5000 GCA_016801955.1 Conus betulinus | reverse complement strand
TGAGAAATAGGATAGAGGCCGGGCACAAATTACAAGTGATTGCGGGAGCACGATTTCCTGACATTGACCACTCCCCACGTCAGTTTCAACAAAATATACATAAAAAAAAAAAATTTTTTCCAGTCAGCATTCTTAATTACAATGTATGTGGATTGCAATCAAAATTAACTGATAACGAGTTTGTCGATTTTATTCAAAAGTACGATTTTGTTTGTTTGACAGAAACATTTATGGACAATGAAATTAACAGGAGTATTTTTCAAGATTTTCATATTTACTCTTCAAAAGCTAAGAAACTGTCAAGATATGGAAGATGTTCTGGGGGTGTGTATGGTTTTGGTTAAAAAATGTTTTTTTTTCCCGATTTTGTACAAAGAATAGAAATTGATATCAATAACGTTCTAACTTTGAAAATATCAAAAGAATTTTTAAGAACAGATAAGGATGTGTTTTCATTGCAGCCTATTTCCACCTTACGATCCCCCCTTTGGGAAATCAGAATCTAATGGATATGGTATCGAGGTATTAGAAAAATGCATGCTTGATCTTCACGAATCCTACGACGACTTTTATGCCTTGATTTTTGGTGATTTAATTTCTCACACAGCCAATCGAAAATCTCGATATCAGTCTGTCTGATGATGGTGATTATTTGGATGAAACAAAGAAAAATTGTCAAAAGGAATTCACAGGATGTTGAAGTGAACCAGTTCGGTGAACAGCTTCTTGACTTTTGCAATATTTTTGGACTGTTGCATTTTGAACGGACTTGTTGAACATGGTTTTGATGACAGTTGTAGCTTCATATCCGATTTTGGGTCCAGCCTGGTGGATTATTTTGTTGCATCTTTTGAGCTGCTTTATCAATTTGAATGGAGATATTTAACGGTGAAAGATAGGGTGGATTCGAACCACTTACCAGTTACCTTGTCAATTTTGTTGGAATCTGATAGAAGGATCATTAGCAATACAACTGATAGTAGCAAGACGAATAATGTGAATAAAGTTTTGTGGGATAAAGCGAAAGAATCTGACTTTAGAACAAATTTAAACAGTGAAGATAACATACTTAAATTAGAAAATGCTGCTCAAGTATTGGAACTGGACGTTGATCACGCCTTGGAAGTGTTTAATGATTGTTTGAAGTGTGCCACACATTGTATGGTTTAAAAAAATGCCATATCTCGCCCAAGAAGAAAAAGAGCGCATGGTATGACCAAGAAGAATGTCAAGATGCTAAAGTTAAATGTATAAAGATGTTAAAGATTTTTAGGAAAAGCAAGAGGAACAAGAAAAAAAGACGCTTGAAAGGACAGACTTGAGTACACTATAAGTAGAAAGGAATATAAAAAAAAAACTGCTTAGGAAGAAAAGGCAGGAATTTCGCAGAAGCACAGTCGAATCCTTGGCAGCTAATGCGCACAAGTCAGCTGAGTTTTGGAAAGAATTAAAGACGTTAGGTGGAGTGAATGCACGAAAGGGTTTGAGTGATAGAATTGGATTGGGTGACTGGTTTAATCACTTTCAAGGATTTTTTAATGAGGGTAGCAACGATTTAGAGGGAAACGGAAGTAATGTTACTAACGAATTGGGCAATGAAAGGGATGATAGCTTAAACAAAGAAATCACAGAAGAAGACGTAAAAGAGGCAATAAGGGAAATGAATAATGGGAAAGCAGGGGGTTTAGATGGTGTTGTTCCAGAGATGTTGAAAGTAGGAGGAGAGAGGGTAGTTAAGTTCCTAACAAAAGCTTCAAATAAGTTGACTCTGGGATCTACCCTCGGGAATGGCGTAAAGCTATAGTTGTTCCAATTTTCAAAAAAGGTGATGTCGACCAACCAGACAACTGTAGAGGGATATCGTTGATTAACGTTTCTTGTAAATGCTATACATCCATTCTGAATGCAAAATTAATTTCTTGGCTAGAAGATAATGATATAATAGTTGAAAACCAGGCTGGGTTTCGAAAAGATTATTCAACAGTAGACCAGATATTTAATCTCTATGCCATTGTTCAGAAATACTTAAATAAGACTAGACAGAAAATTTTATGTTGCTTTTATCGACTTTAAAAAAGCATTTGACTCTGTTAACCATGCAAAGCTATTGAACGTAGTTTACAATGAGGGTATAAGAGGAAAACATTTTGGTGCCTTGAAAAGCATGTATGATTCCTTAATTTCTTGCGTGCATGTGAACAGTGAATTTTCAGATTTCTTTACATGTCCATCAGGTGTACGACAAGGCTGTGTCATGAGTCCCACATTGTTTCTCTATTTATTAATCAACTGGCAAATCACATTAATAAACACTGGCGTCCATGGTGTTCAGTTGTTACCTACTCTGATTGAAACTGTTCATTTTGCTATTCGCAGATGATGTAGCTCTGTTATCAACGTCACCGGGAGGCTTACAAGCTCAATTAGACTCTTTAAAAAGCTGTTGTGATAAACTGAAATTATCTGTCAACAACGATAAGACTAAGATCATGGTATTCAGGACAGGTGGATATTTAGGACCAAGAGAAAAGTGGGGGTTTTTTGGGTGTTTTTTTTGTTGTTGGTTTAAAGAACTAGAAATTGTTAATATGTATTGTTATTTAGGTTTTTCTTTCACAACAATGTTAAGTTTAGGACGTGGTACAAACCATTTAGCTGCTAAAGGGAAAAAGGCTGTATATTGGCTTTGTCAGGCTTTTAAAAAAATAAAAAAAATGCCACCAAAGATATATCTAAAAAAAAAAATTTGATGCTAAAGTACAGCCAGTATTATTGTATTCATCAGAAATTTGGGGTTATAAGAGGTTAGGAAAAGTATAGAGAAAGTGTATTTATTAGCTTGCAAAAGATACTTAGGTTTACCCTTAAAGACCCCAAATAAAATGGTTTATAGTGAGCTTGGTAGATATCCCTTGTTTGTAAACTCACAAATTAGATGTATTAAATACTGGTTTAAATTGTTACAAATGGAACAAAGCCGATTACCCAAACAGGCATATATAATGATGCTATCGATGGATAACGATAATAAAAGGTGCTGGGCAACCGAGGTAAGAGAAATGCTTTCTAAGGCGGGTTTTTATGAAGTGTGGTTAAACCAAGGTGTTCAGAACATTAATGCATTTTTGAAAACATTCAAGCAGCGTCTATTAGATATGTTTTTTCCAGAGTGGTCTGGCACAGTCAGAGACAGAGAAAGATATAGCTTGTTTAGACTGGTTAAAGATAATTTGAATATCAGTTCATATTTAAATGAAATCAATATCTTTTGTTTTCGTGTGGCATTAACGCAGATTAGATGTGGGGTGCTACCAATAAACAACAAATATGAATAGATACGGATATGATGCTGCACAATCTCACTGCCCATATTGTAAAATATATGTAGAAGATGAACAACACCTTTTTATATGTTTGCCATTGTACTCGGAATTGAGAAATAGATTTTTTTTTGCCAATGGAATTAATGTTTCAGTTGAAAGATTCTTAGCTGGAGAATCTAAACACTTGTCCATTGTGGTCTCAAAATTTCAAAGTTCATATTCCACGCTGTTAGGCAGAGACAAAATTTTTAGAAATTAATTTATACAGCTCAATTTTGCAAAATGTGTGATGTGTTTTCTATAGCAAACATGTACTTACTATAGGTAGTTTGTCGACAGTGTTTATGTCAAGGTCTAATGGATGTAATGCTGTACTCATCGATGTATGAAAGCTCCTACCCCAGTCCAATCCCATGCACCCCACTCCCCCCCCCCCCCCCCCCCCATTCCTTCATGTTTATGTGCCCATGGCCTAAAAAACATTAATCAATTTCATTTCATTTCTTCACTCTCTTCTCTCTCTCTCTCTCTCTCTCACACACACACACACACACACACACACACACACACACACACACACACACACACACACACACACGCACGCACGCACGCACGCACGCACGTACGTACGCACGCACACACACATACACACACACACACACACACACACACACACACACACACACACACGCACGCACGCACGCACGCACGCACGCACGCACACACACACACATACACACATGCACACACACATACACACACACATACACACACACACACACGCGCGCACGCGCGCGCGCGCGCGCGTGCGCTCATGCAGATAGGCAGGCAGGCACGCACGCACCCGAAGTGGGTCTTTGTGAGTTGAAGAACATGAAGTACAAAAAGAGATAGAAGGACAGTGTTTTCCATTTAAGTGAAGGAGAGTACAAAAACAGGTGAAAAAAAAATGTTTGCGCAAGATGTGGTGGGGAGTGCGGAAAGGGCAGTGGCAGATAAGAGAGGAGACGCAGCATGACTTTGTTAGGGAATGAACTTGGGAGGTAGTGAAGAACTGAACAACAGAACAACCCCTGTCTGCTGACACGCTCAGATCCCCACTTCTGCTTCAGTGTTCAATAAAGGTGAGTCTGAAGGCGCAACTAAAATAGCTTGTGTGGTATTCTTTGACTCTGAAGTCATCGCTCTTAGAAAACTATAGAGGTTTAGATGGCGTATGTTTGAGACTGACAGACGCTCAGGGTAAACAACTGCAGGATATTGCACAGGTCTGTTGCAATGCGCAGGTAAGGCTGGCAAATGTTGGTCATTGTGTGCTCAGTAAATGAGTCGTGTTAAAAGACACAGGTCCGAGGCAGACAACTGTTGGTCATTGTCTGCACAATGTATGAGTCTTGTTGAAGGACACAGGTTAAGGGCAGACAACCATTGGGCATAGTGTGCACACAGTATGAGTATTGTTGAAAGACACAGGTAAGGGTTACATGTGTGCACTGTATATGGGCTTGTTGACAGTCTCACTCTCAGGGCAGACAGATGGTGGTCACTGTATGCACAGTTTATCAGGATTTCTGACTGGACCAGAATGGAGTATCTCTGTTACTGCCAGTTTTGAGGGGCAAAAGGGATTTAAAAGTTTGGACAAATAGTGCGTGTTCTGTTTGGCTTTTGCAATTT
>JADBJO010017809.1:20000-32500 GCA_016801955.1 Conus betulinus | reverse complement strand
TGGTGGAACAGGAGAGGAAAGCTGGGCAGGAAACGCTGACCTTGGGAAGACAAAGCCGGTTGGAAGAAAACTCTGGTTGGGAAGAAAAAAAAGCTGGTTGGGAAGGGTGACCAAGTTTGGAACAGTCGGGGAGGTGGGTATGGAAGCGTGAAATCTGGTTGGAAGAAAAAGCAAGGTTATGGACAGAAAAAAGCTGGTTGGGAAGTGTGAACACGTTGGAAAAGAGATGTGTTGGAAAAGACAAGCTGTGTTTGTCAAGAAAAGCTGGTTTGGAAGAAAAATCTGGTTGGGAATTTGTGAACAAGTATGGAAATGAGATGTGTTTGGAAAGGAAAAGTCTGGGGTGGGGAAGGAAAAAAATGCTGGTTGGGAAGTAAAAAGCTTGTTGGTGAGGTGAGTACAAGTTGACACGGCAGTTGGTTGGGAAAGGGAAGCTGGTTTTGGGAAGAACAAGCTGGTTGGGCAGGGAAAAGCTGAGTTTGGAAGTGAAAAACTGGTTGGCAGTGCAAGCTACTGTTTGGGACTCGGGGTGTGTAATCGAGCTGACTTGGGACGGAAAGCTCTGGTTTAATAGAAGGTGGTGACTGTCATGTTTGATGGAAAGCTAATTGGTAAGGGGTATCTTGTTTTTGGCACATGGAGGAAAAGCTGGGTTGGAACAGAGTCAATTGTTTTCTGGAATGTACCTGGCCTAGGCGACCGGTTAAGCTGGTTGGAGGGAAATTTTTTTTCGCGAAGGGCGAGGCGGGGGTTTTTGAATGGCGAGATCTTGAGAAAGGAAATAGCCGTCTGGGAAGGGAACGCTGTTGCGTAAGGGACATGCTTATTTGTTACCGGGAAAGTCCGTTCGCACGGGAGAGCTGGTTGAGGAAATTTAAGAGACCGGTGGAGAAGTAGAAAAAACATAGTTGGAAGAACGAAATGCGCTGGTCCGGTAAGCTGGCTCTTGTTCGAAATGAGCTGGACAGCTGGGTTTGGCAAGAGAGCGAAGCTGTTGGGAACGGAACACCTGTTGTGATCAGGAAAAAGGCTGTATTGAAAGCTGAACGCTGGAATTGGTACTGGAAATCTGGTTTGGGAGAGGTAAAGGCTAGGGTGGTGGGAAAGGGACAGCGGTGTTGGTAAGGGAAAGCGTGGTTTGGCCGCGAGAAATTCAGTTGAAGGAAAGGAAAGCTTGTTGTGAGCGTGGCTGAAAGCTTGTTTGAGAGGTAAGGGGAACGCGGATTGGAAAGGAAAGCTGGTTTTGGAAGGGAAAGCGGAGTGGGAAGTATAAAGCTGGTTGTGGAATGTGAAAGCGGCTTGGGAATAGGGACAAGCTGGTTGGAAGGTCCAAGCAGTTTGAGAAGGGAAAGCGGGTTTGTGAAGGGAAACGCTTGGGAAGGGAAAGACTGGTGGGAAGGGAACTGGGATAAGGGACAGCTGGTTTGACAGGGAGAGCTGTTTGAAGGGCCGCTTTTGGAAGGAAGCGCTTGGGGGGAAGGGAAGCGTTGTTGGGAAGGGAAACGGGTTGTGGGAAGGTAAAAAAAGCAGGATATAGGGAAGGGAAAGCGGGTGGAATAAGCGTATGGGAAGGAAAGCGCGTTGGGAGGGAAAGCAGGTGGGAGGAAGGGAAGCCTGTTGGGAAGGGACAGCTGGTTGAAAAGGCGCAATCCATGGAGAATGTGGGAAGGACAGCGGTTGGGAAGGAAGCCGATTGGAAGGGAAAGCTGGGTTGTGAGGGCCAGCGGGGTGGGAAGTGGAAATGCGCGATTGTTCC
This sequence comes from Conus betulinus, assembly GCA_016801955.1. Classification (NCBI taxonomy): domain Eukaryota; kingdom Metazoa; phylum Mollusca; class Gastropoda; order Neogastropoda; family Conidae; genus Conus; species Conus betulinus. The sequence continues at coordinate 30,744 of JADBJO010017809.1, read as the reverse complement.
GGGAACAGCTTGTTGGGAGGACACGGCTGGGTGGGAAGGTAAAGAACGATTGGGAGGAACAGCCTGGTTGGGGACAGGACATCTGTTGAGGGAAAGCTGTTTGGGAGAGGGCCAGCGGTGTGATGGAGAAAGCGATTGGAAGGAAAACTATTGGGAAGGGAAATCTTGTTTGAAGAGACAGCTGTTGAAGGACAGCTTTTGAACGGAAAACTCGTTGGGAAGGAGCTGGCTGCAGTGTGTAGGGAGGGTTGGTTGGCAGGATGGAGCGTCCAATTGTGGATGCATGGTGGAGTAGGTTTGAGCTGCCTGAAGATGTGCTGGCCTGTGATGTCACGGGATGCCTGTATTGACCTAGAGGCCCAATAGTCTTGGCAAGCATCAAAGTGAATTGAAGGAGCCGTCGCTTGGAAAACCGAGAGTTCTAGAAAGACAAAAGGACATTTCTGGTGATCGATAGAAAACACCACTGAAATTGTGGGTCAGTCACTGTACTCGTAGGAGCTACGCGCTGAAGCACAGCATCCTATGTACCTTTTGTCACCGTATACTTTTATTTACAGTGTATGAGCGTTTCGCACACACACGCTGTTCGATGTTGTCTGGGTGTGTTGTGTGAAAGGAGGTGGTGGCGTGGGAGTGCCACGGGAACCCGGCGGCGGTTTTGCGCCTACGTGCCGTGAGTCTGCGCATGCTGTGGAAGTGGGACGCACCAGTGAAAAAAAAAAAAAAACACACGATGTGTTGCATGTGTGTGTTTGTGCGTGTGCAACATGGATCCCGCAAGCCATCAAACACACACAACCCACACACCAACCACCAACACACACACACACACACTCACACACACCACCCCACACACAAACCACACACACACACCACACACCCACCCACACACACACACCACCACACAACAAAGACCATTGAACAACACAACCGCAACGCACCCACAACTCAGAATACTCACATTCCTCTGAAAAAGACACTACCACTTTTCACAATTGCATCGCGACTGTTCAAATACCTTCGCATGAGCTGTGATTGCCTCCTTGCAGATCGATGTTTACGACGACTTAATTTTTTTACTTTCAGAACGATGTTAAAGTTTTCTGATTTCGTGTATTGCTTTTGGCAAAAGGAGTGGTGCCGGGGGGCAGACAGAAAAAATCGTGCCACGGTCACATAAAACAGAACTACGAAAGGTGCATGACGAATGAAAGAAGGTTGTTGTAGTTTTTTTTTTTTTTTTAAATAACAAATCGACGGACTAGAAACACCCTACTAAAAAGAAAAGTATGGAAGAGAGAAAGCAAAAGGAAGGAGAAAGACAAAAGATTAGAAGCGCTAGCAAACAAAGCAGAAAAATTGAGGATAAAGCGCTGACCGAGAACTAAACACAAATCAACAATCAAACGAGTTTCAGTAACGCAATTACGGTAACATACAATAAACACAATCTAACGTATTAGGGTGTTCCTTTGGAAAGAGATGTGAATCTTATACATCACAGCAGACATAGCGCAGTTTCACCAATGAGGGTACTTTTTTTCTGGGTTGACATTTTTTCCCCCCGAACCAACATTGGTTTTGAAAGCAGGGATGTTTTTGTTTCCCTTTTTTTTCTGTGACATGAAGCTTGTCATCTTACCGTATTGTGATCGCTTTTCTGTCCGATGTCATTTGCATTCCCTTTGACAGTATTAGCAACTCTGTCGTTGTCGAAGTGATTGCTTTTCGATTGGACAGCATGTCACCTTTTCGAGTCGGTGGGGCATGGTGATAGATAGGCATAGCATATTCCTGGTTGTAGACTTAGCTGTGGGGCCCTTGGTTCCTGTCTGGTTACGGTGCTTTTCAGCGCCTTGCATAGCCTTGGGTGCCCTTTTTCCTTTGATGTGAATGTTTCCCTCACTGATCGCATTTATCCCTCTTTCTATCGGGTGTAATTACTTTAGGTCCGCCAAGTGGTTGACTGGGATGCACGGTGATGCGGGGGGGTGGGGTTGAGACACTAAACTAAAAGGGGGGAGAAACAACATGGAATAGGTAACTCGCGGATGGGAAGTTAGTGAATGGGATCGCTGCCGCGCACCACTATGTGGAGAGCTTGAGGCAGAGGGCACGTTAACAAGGTATCCGCATGTCATGAGTGTACGTCGGAAAAGTGCAAAAAACGCGTCCACTTTTAAGTGCGACTTCGAGTCGCCCTAGGATGATTATCTGGGTCAGAATAATAAAGCAAAAAGTAGTCCCCCCATAGAATTCCTGGGTACCCTTTTTTGCATGTGCATAGTTTACCTGCTGTCTATGGCAGTACCTGAAGAATAAGTCTTGGGTAAAGAAAGTCCCATGGCGAGTGATACATGTCGCCACTTTCAACGTCTGAGCCCGAGATGGGCTTCCTATGACAGTTCGCGGCATAGCGACACATGCTAGGACCATCCAAGCGGCTTTACGACCAGTTATCTTTAAAAGATACTATCGACCAAGTCAGAGTCATGTTATGAGAGGCATGGTCCACCTACTGGACCCTGTAGAATGGCGGGGCAGAGAGTCATGTTTGAACGAGCAGAGAAAAAAGGATCCCACAGCTATTGTACACGCTGTAGAATGGGCTTGGAAATGCTTTGCAGGTCATGTTTGTGAAAAATGCTCTGCCACCTACTGTTACCCTGTAGACTGGTCTTGTGGGCAGAGAGGACGCAAATGTGTTAAGACAGGCCATAATCCAACCTACTGTGTGTCACCGTGATAGAATGGGCTTGGGCATCGAGAGTCACTGTAATGAGAGGCATGTCCAACCTACTGTACCCTGTAGAATGGGTTTCGGAGAGATCATGTGTTTGAAGATACACGACCATCTTCGTTCGACTTGTACCCTGTAAGAATGGGTTTGGCAGAGAGTCATGTTGAGATACATGTCCACTATTGTACCCTGTAGAATGGGCTGTAGGCATGAGTCATGTTTGAGAGGCATGTCCAATAGAATTCCAGCCTCGGTTGAAGGGGTCCACCTACTGTACCCTGGCAGAATGGGTCCATGTCATGTTGAATACATGTCCATCTACATCCTTGTCCCTGTAGAACTGGGGATTGAGACATACGATCTCACCCTTCCAGAGTGCCCTGTAGGAATGACTTTGGGCAGGGTGGTCTTAGATCTTGTCCACTGCGCCCTGTATAGATCGTCATTAGGCGGGTGGCAGTGAGACATCTGCTCACCCTCCAGAACATGTGCCTCCTAGACCAGTGAAGTGCGGATGGTTTAGATAGGAAATCGTGGCAAGATACACGTCCAGCCTCCATCGTTAGGTGCAAGCTGGTCTTGGATAGGCTGTCATGGCAAAGTACGTGTTCCACACTCCACTGAGCCCTGTAGGATGAATTTGGATCGAGAGTCCCGGTGAGGTACATTTTCACTCTCCACTGTATCCTGTAGATGATCGTGGAGGTGGGGGAGGGGGGGAATCATGGTGAGATACATTTCCACCCTCCATGTTTATACTTTGTAGGATGAAATTGGATCGGGAATCATGGCAAGATACATTTCGAGCATTCACTTCACCATGCAGGATTGTCTTGAAGAGAGTCACGATAAAGACACATGACATCAACAATGCTTAAAGTGTATCAAATTGAACAGGATCATTCACAAAGTCAGTAAGTGAACGGGGTCAATTCGTGGAATCTCTCGATACAAAACAACGTGACCGAGCATCAACGATATATATTTTTGTTCTGTGCAGGGGGCGAAATCGTTGAGCTGTGTCTACGTCTCATACTTGGACTCTGCCCCCATTCTCTCGAAACGCCTCAGGTTTTCATGAGAAAATCCGTTTCGCTGTAGCAGATACGAAGGAGCTGATCTTTTGTTCTGAGGTTTGATGTTGTTCATTGAAACGTCAAAGTTTTCTTCTGGGAAACCGGGCAAATTGCATATTCTAAATATACGAAACAATTTTCCAGTGAACGCATTTCTCAAAGGAAATGTCTCTGGGATCAAGACATTTTCTTTTGATGAAATTGTGCCCCCATTTTTAACTCTTTTTCTTTCAATATTTTGTCAGTCCTAAAATTGTTGTGTCCTTCTCTAGGGCTAAATTAAGTTTCTTTTTATTTGAATCTAATTCGAAGGTTTCCTTTGAAAACGACGACTCCCTTGTGCCATCTCTCTCTCTCTCTCTCTCTCTCTCTCTCTCTCTCTCTCTCTCTCCTCTCTCTCTCTCTCTCCTCTCTCTCTCTCTCTCTCTCTGCGCGCGTGCGTGTGCGTGTGCACGCGTGCGAACGTGGTTGCGTGCTAGTGTGCGCGCACGCGTGCGTGCATGCGTGCGTACGTGTTTATTTTCTCTAACAGTCATTCAGAGGTCAAGGCTGCTCCTCAGGGTATTCTTGATTCAGCATATTTTACTGCGTGAATCACGATGGAGAACAGACACGACATCATCATCATCATCATCATCATCATCATCATCATCATCATCATCATCATCATTATCACCATCATCATCATCATTCTTAATCTATTCTTATATTGATAACAATGACATCGTCATCGTGATGGTGGTAGTAGTAGTAGTAGTAGTAGTAGTAGTAGTAGTAGTAGTAGTAGTAGTAGTAGTAGTGTAGTTGTTGTTGTTGCTGTTGTTGTTGTTGTTGTAAATGTTGTGTACTAGTAGTAGTAGTAGTACAGCAGCAGCACTAGTGGAGTGGGTAACACTCTTCTTCTTCTTCGTCTTCTACTACTACTACTACTACTACTACTACTACTACTACTACTGGTGCTGCTGCTGCTGCTGCTGCTGCTGCTGCTGCTGCTGCTGCTGCTATCTTACTATCCGCTGTTATTACTATTATTATCATTATCGTTATTATTATCATCATCATCATTACCATCATTTTTATTATTGCTATTATTGTCATTATCATTACTATCATTATTTATTATTATTATTACTATTATTATTATTATTATCATCATCATCATCATCATTATTATTATTATTATTATTATTATCATCATTGTTTGTTGTTGTCATCGTCGTCGTCTTTACTGTTGTTCCATTATTGTATTCATTCTTCTTTTTTTTCCTTCCTCTTCTTCTTAGTGACGTTTAACACATAATAACAATCCACATATACTCACATTAAACAGTACGATTAATAAGAGATTAAAAAAAAAAGCAACGCACAAAACACCCTTGCCACGATTAAATGTTCTGATTTCACTCATTCCCATCTCTCAGCCAAGACAGGAATACCGATAAATTAATGTACACAAAACAACAACCAGGAGCCAAGCACATATCGCACTCTGAAATGTAACCGGTAAATAAATAACACATTCGGTGCATCACTCAGTCAGCCTCTGAGGGAGAAACAAAACAGTTTTGATTTTGTATGTTCACATTCCTTGAATGAATATCATTACTGCCATTGCCCATGTACCCTCCCTCTCTGCCATTTCTCCCTCACCACATGTCCGATCACCCTCCTCTGTCTCTCTGTCTCTGTGTCTCTGTCTCTGTCACTCACTCACTCACTCTCACTCTCTCTCTCTCTCTCTCTCTCTCTCTCTCTCTCTCTCTCTCTCTCTCTCTCTGTGTGTGTGTGTGTGTGTGTGTGTGTGTGTGTGTGTGTGCGTGTGCGCACACACACACACACACACACACACACACACACACACACACACACACACACACACACACACACACACACACACACAACACACACATCAAACCAAATATCATATTACCTCTAAGAGAGACATGCCACTTTTCTAAATTGCATAAACGTCAAACACGCTTCTCACTGCAGTGATTTTTTTCTGGCAAGATCGATGCTTTCCGACAAGTTTTGTTTGTTTTTATTCTCTCCAACATCTGACGTTAATTTCCTGATTTCATATATTGCTTCTGGCAAAACGGAGTAGAGACAGGAAGAAAGAAAGATAGAATGGCATAGGACAGAATAAAGAATCCGTTTAAATATGAAGAAAGTTGAGAAAGAACAAACAAACACGAAAGGACAAAAAGAGAAAAAAAAAAAATGAAAGGAAGAAAGCAAGTATGGAGGTGAGAAACAAAGAAAGAAAGACATAAAGGCAAAACAAATTCAGAAGTTTACATGCAAAAACCACAAGAAGGAGGATGAAAGTCATAAACAGAAGAATATGAAAACAAAAGAGTCATAGAGACGACTTCGTCCACGCACCATGTACCTAAAATCCCTCTGAAACAGGTTGGCGTCATCGTGGAAAAAAGATGTGGGCACTCGTCTTGCAGCTGACATGCCAATTGTAATGAGAACAATATAATTATTTTTTCATTGACATTTTTTTCCTGCCCAATCCAGCATTGGTTTTAACATAAGCTGCCCCCCTTTTCCTGTGACGTGGCTGCTTTCCTATTGACAGTGTTTGTGTTCCTGTTCCTGTCTAGTGATTGCTTTCCTATTATCAGCATGGTGTCCTTTTGCTGTCTAGATATTTTTTTGTACATCATTGGTGCCCTTTTTCCTGTCTAGTGATTGCTTTCCTATTGACAGAACCGCTGCGCTTTTCCTGTCTAGTGTTAACTTTCCTACACGTTAATGCGCTTTTCCCTGTCTAGTGATCGCTTTTTTTTTTTTTTTTACAGCTGTGGCGACCTTTTCCTGTCTAGTGATTGCTTTCCTATTGACAGCATTGGCGCCCTTCAGCTGTCCACTGATTGCTTTCCTATTAACAGCATTTATGTTTCATTTTCCTGTCAAGCAATGGCTTTCCCTATTGATAGCACTAGTGCCCCTTTTCCTGTTTGGTTATTGTTTTCATATTGATAGCCTTGATGTCCTTTTCCTGTCTGGATACTGCTTTCATTAGTGCCCCTTTTCCTGTTTAGGTAGTGTTTTTCTATTGATAGCATTGATGTCCTTTTTTCCATTCTATTGATTACTTTCCTATTGATAGCTTTGGTGCCCCTTTTTCCTGTTTAGTGATTGCTTTCTTATTGATGCCATTGATGTCCTGTTCCTGTCTCGTGATTGCTTTCCTGTTGATAGCAGTCATGCGCTATCCCCTTGATGTGAAGATTTCGTGTCAACGGCATCGGTGCTCTTTTCTTGAACTGAAATGTTAGCACACTAAACCGTTGGAATATGAATAAAAACCAGACGGTCTGTATCGAACGCCAAAACATTAAACTCGTCCGCACGAATGCCAATTTATAGTAAAAAAAAACACACACAGATTTTGCATAGAGGATGAATCAGCGGAGTGGAGAGAGAGAGAGAGAGGGGGGGGGGGACAGAGACAGAGACAGAGAGAGAGAGAGACAGACAGAGAGACAGACAGGACAGGCAGAGAAGGGGGGGGATATGAAGGCCCTAAAAGAAAGAACAAAAACAAAAAAGAAAGAAAAAGAAAGGAAGAAATAAAAAAAATCCGAAATAACTCAAAACAAAAATAACATGGGGAGAAATTGAAAGCTAGAGGACCCACTTAAAAAAATAATGTCTCCCAGGACTGAAGAAATGGCTCTACGATCTGATTTTGCTTTTTGTGTGTTTGTCTTTTTTTCTGCCAACGGCAGGTCCTACGGGTGTCGTGACGGACACTTGGACAGTCCTGAATCATTACAGTCCCCTGTCAGCCGAAGCAAAGAAGAGAAGCTACGTCCAGCCCAGTGGTTTATGCTGTCCACTCATAATTTGTTCTGTCGTCTAGGATATCTGTCCTTCATAGTCCCTGTAGAATGGTCTTGGATAGGGAGTCATGGCGAGACACAGGGCCGCCCCTCCTCAGTCCCCTGTAGAATTGTCTTTTGAAAGGAAGTCACGTTGAGATACATGTCCACCCTCCGTTGTACCCCGTAGAATTGTCTGAGACCGGGAGTAACAGCGAGATACAGGTCAATCCTCCAAAGGATCCTGTGGAATGGTCTTAGACAGGGAGCCATGGCGAGATGAATGTCTACTCTCCACACCACCCTGTAGAATGATCTCGGATAGGGAATCATGCTGAGTTACATGTCCACACTGCACTGCACCCTGTGGAATAGGATGGAACAGAGAGTCAAGACAAGATACATGTCCACCCTCCACAGTACCCCAGCAGAATAGTCCTCAACAGGGAGTTATGGCAAGATACACATTCACTCTCCTCTGTACCATGTAGAAACGATCCGGGACATAGAGTCATTTGAAGACCCAAGTCCACTCTTCACTTTACTCTGTAGAAATGCCTTGGACAGAGCATCGTGACAAGATCATTTCTACCCCCAATGCGCCATATAGGACTGTCTTGGATAGGGAGCCATGACGAGGTACACTCCCACCCTCCATTCTACCTTGTATTACGGTTTCAGCTGGGGAGTCTTTGGAAGATACATTCCCATCACAGGCAAACTTACGGATCATGATAACCGCGAGCAGAGGTTTCTTGTCTAAATATGACAAAGATATATTTGTTTTCATGTTCTTTATAAATGAGTCAGTAAATCAGTCTGAACCATTTCTTTTTGAACGCCTCGACTTTTTGCTCAAGGTCAGCCATCAGTGTCTAGTTCTCGCGTCTATAGACAAGGGATACATATCACCAATGCCTGACACGTATTGTTCACAAAGTCAGAAGGCGAACTGGATCAGTCTGTAGAATCTCTTGACAATAGAAACTGAGCTAGTAGCGAAGATATTTTTTCCGTTCCGTGCAGGGAACAGCAACAGGGCGCCCGTGTCTACGTCCCTTTTTGGGGGGTGTTCTGCTCGTATCCCTCAAAATGCCGAGGGTTACATCAGGAAATCCGTTTCGCTGGGCCAAGTACGAAGGAACTGCTATTTTTTACGAGGCTTGATTTTGTTCATTGAAATGTCGAAGTTTTCTTCTGGGAAAACCAGGCTAATTGCACAGTCTGCAGACACGAAGCTATTTTCCTGTGAAGCAGTCTTCCCGAGGGAAAGGCCTCTAGCATCAAAGAGATTTTTTGTGATGGAAATTGTATCCACATTTTAAACACTTTTTCTTTCACCCTTTTGGTCAATACTCAAGGGGAACAAAATGTTTTCCTTCTCTGGGGCTATGTTAATTTTTTTTTATTTGAAACTAATTTCTCGGCTTGTCTTTGAAAACAACGACTCTCTGTCTCTGTCTCTCTCTCTCTCTCTCTCTCTCTCTCTCTCTCTCTCTCTCTCTCTCTCTCTCTCTCTGTCTCTCTCTCTCTCTCTCTCTCTCTCTCTCTCTCTCTCTCTGTCCCTATGTAAATGAATGCATGGGAGCGTGCAAGCGTGCGTGCGCGCGAGCATGTGTGTGTGTGTGCGTGTGTGTGTGTGTGTGTGTGTGTGTGTGTGGTGTGTGTGTGTGTGTGTGTGTGTGTGTGTGTGTGTGTGTGTGTGTGTGTGTGTGTGTGTGTGTGTGTGTGTGTCTGTGTGTGTCTGTGTGTGTGTGTCTGTGTCTGTGTCTGTGTGAGAGGTGAGAGAGAGAGAGAGAGAGAGAGAGAGAGAGAGAGAGAGAGAGAGAGAGATATTTAGCACTCTTTCAAAGATTATGGCTGCGCCTCAGGGTATCCTGGATTCGGTGCATCTCAATATTTGAATAACAATAGAGAACACATATAACATCAACATCATCATCGTCATCATCATCATCATCATCATCATCATCATCATCATCATCGTTGTTGTCGTCGTCGTCATTTTGTTACTATCTTTCTTAATAATTATTATTATCATTATCATTATTATTGTAAATATTATCATTATTAGTATCATCATCAGCATTAACATTATCATTGTTATTATTAATAGTAGTATTAGTAGTATCATCATCATCATTATTATTATGATTATTATATTGTCATTATTATTATCATTATTATATTGTCATTATTATTGTTATCATTATCATCATTATCAGTATCGTTATTGTTGCTTTTATTGTTGTCATTGTTGTTGTTATAATCGCTGTTGTTGTTGTTGTTGTCATCATCACCATCATTATCATTATCATAATCATTGTTGTGTTGTTGTTGTTGCTGCTGTTGCTACTGCTGCTGCTGTTATCAATGTCGTTGTTGTTGTCATAGTGGTTTTCGTTCACTCATTCATTTATTCATTTATTCATTCATTCTTCCTCTTGTTGTTATCGTCGTTGTTGTTGTTGTTGTTGTTGTTGTTGTTCTTCTTCTTCTTCTTCTTCTTCTTCTTCTTCTTAATAATAATAATAATAATAATAACGCGTGAATACACTTAATAACAATCAACATTTACACACGCAAAACAGCGCAAGTAATCGAGAACATTAAACAATGCATAAAACATAAAACACGATCACACGATCAACCATTCGCAAAACATCCAAACATACAGCTACCCAGTCCGACCTTCTCATGCCTGTCTTCACTCATCCCCATTGTTTCTTCAAAAAACGATGAACAATGAACCAATATGTGCGCGTTCCTTGAATGTAGTTCATTATTGTCATTGTGCATGTGCCACCCCCTGCCTTCCCCCTTCTTCTTCCCCTAAGATCTGATTTCTCTAAGATCTCTCTCTCTCTCTCTCTCTCTCTCTCTCTCTCTCTCTCTCTCTCTCTCTCTCTCTCTCTTTTTCATTTTTGCTCTTTTTTCTTTTTGAGTAGATCAAATAAAGTGCTAATACCTATGTACGATAATGTTTCACCGAATAGCGTTACTACTTCCCTTCTTTACGCTAATGTCCTTGATATAGTATCATTCCTCTGTACTCCATGTAAATACTATGATATTGACATCTGCTG
>JADBJO010017809.1:0-15000 GCA_016801955.1 Conus betulinus | reverse complement strand
AGCAACGGTGTTTCGCCAGACCAATGGACGTCGTGAAACGAGTTTCTACGCCAGACAGCTTCGAAACTTAATCTTACCATATTATGTCAGACAGGAAACACCGAGTTGCCGAAGACAGCTTCGAAATTTAATCTGACCAGATTATGTCAGACAGAAAACATCGAGTTGTAGGTTGATTTTGGCATGAAATGTTATTTTGCCAGGCGCGCGTGTGACATAACTGTATGGACTTTTCCATCTTCATTGACAGAAGAAGAAGAAGAGGAGGAGGAGGAGGAGGAGGAGGAGAGGAGGAGGAGAAGGAGAAGTGACAAAGGAAAACGCTCTCAATTCTTACCGAACATCTGTTTTGCTTTATGTCTGAAAGAATGTCAAAAGCAAGAACTGTCTATACAAACTAATTCATTAACCACTTTTCTCTTCCTTGAACCCAAACCTCGGTGTTCGAACTGACCTGATTGTTCAGTGTACGCCCACTTTCTTAGGAGTAACAGATACGTGGATCAATAAATGAATGAATGAATGAATAAACAAATAAAATGAATACCCGCTTGAAGAAATAAGCAAAGGATTGAATGAACAAATAAATAAATGAATAAATAAATAAATGAAATAAATATATCATAAATGAATAACAAACAAACTAACTAATTAGATAATTAACTAACTAGCCAATTGAAGAAATAATCGAACGGAATGAACGGATGAAGAAACGAAGAAAAAAAAAAAAAAAAAAAATACAATAAAGTAGGTCTTTTGGACGAACGAAGAATTTCGCCCAAGTCAAAGGGTTTGTCGATCTCTGTTGATATGGATAGGTAATACGGATAGGGCCATTTTCCACGTTTACACCAAGCTCATTAAAATTAGTTCAGTAGATTTTGCATGATTTCACTGATCAAAATTAAAAAAAAAAATTGCTATGCAACAAACTTAAGAAGCAAATATATTACAGGACAAAAACGACGCGGTTGGACCTCTTTGGTCTTCTTCTGGCAAGACAAGCATTTTGCGTCTAATTTTAGGAAATAAGTGACTGTTCGTTCGTTGTCTTCATTGTCTTGCTTGAAGAAAACTAAAAAGGTTGAAAAGCTTCGTGCTTGTCTTGCAATTTGTTTGTTTCTTTCTTTCGACGGCATTGTAAATTTTCTTTTGAGTTTGTTTCAATTTCTGCCTGCAGTATCATCCCTTCGCACCTAACTCTGAAGAAATGGTGGATCCGCCACTTGATTTGGAACCGTACCCCCAAAAAATGGTGGATCCGCCACTTGATTCGGATCCGTACCGAAATGTAATGGCTTTGTCCATCTTTGGGCTGCACTCCATCTGTCCATCGAGTCTCGATAAAAAATCGGTTCCCAAGTTTTAGCGGAACCCTGGAAAAAAAAAAAAAACTGATACACATACCAGCAGATGCGGCTGAAAACATGACTTTCTAGCCAGTGCTAACGGAAGAAAATAAAGAAAAAGGATAAGAAAGAAAACGGAAAGAAAGAAAGAAAGAAAGAAAGAAAGAAAGAAAGAAAAGAAAACAAAGAAAGAAAACAAAGAAAGAAGAACCTTTGTCAGTTTGCTATAGTACTATACGGCTCTACAAAGTAGCGCCCCTCCCAACCATCATCGATTTTTTTACACCCCCTACCACACTCCCGTTTGCTTCGATCCACTCCACACACGCACCCCTCCCCTCCTCCACCTATCATTATCCTTTCCCCCCCCCCCCCCTCCCGTTCCTTCCCCATCCCTTCCGGTCATATCAGTCGCTGGTGCAGAGAGGAAGGGAGGAGACAGGAATGTCTGAAGCTTACGTCATTGACTTCCGATAGACATCCATGGAGGGTGTGAGTGGCCACACGCCACAATTAGAATGTTGCACTGAAACACTACATAATCCATGTAAGCGTTTTGAGGCCTACCATAGGCATTTAATGTTAAATTGTTACTTGATCAAAAGAACAACTCCCCGCCACTTATTTCCCTTGTTTCGGGGGATCTTCACCGATGAAATCACAATCTTCAAATGCATGACCTTCCCCTTAGGTGACAGGTATTTCAGGCCTTTGCACTCACCTGCGATCCTATCTTTGCGCCAACTTCAAGAGCACAAAATAACCTCATTCCTTTGATTTAATCTGTCTGCTCGAAACCACCTGGCTGGTACCTTGATGGCCATATGAAAGGAAATGAGGAGAATCAACTTTCAGACACGATTAAAACTTCTCAAAACAATCCAAATGCGCCAGTCTATAAATACTCGACTCCTTAAGCAAGGCCTTGGCGCATAAATGTTTTGTGTGCAGCCAGTCCGGAGATCTGCAGTGATGGTGTCCAAATAACTGTTTGACTTGGATACCCAGCAATTATCGTCGTCAGTAGGGGGTAGGTGGGGCGAGGAATGGAGCTAGAATAGACAGTGTCTAGCGTGTGGATGTGGATTCACGACATTCTGGAACTGGTCGATGGTATGTTTGTGTATGAGGACACGTGGGGGGGGGGGGGGGGGTAGGGAGGGGAGGAAAGGTTGTGTGAAAGGGGAGGGGGGTAGACGTGGGGGAGTGAACGAGAACGGTAGGAGTGGACGGGTTGGCCATGGGCCAAGTCGTGTGCTATGTGGGTCATTTGATTTGTATTGTATTTTATTGCACTCTGTCATACTGTACCTATTCAGTCACACTGTCTTGTTGTGTGCTATAATGGAACCTATAAAAGCTGAATTTTCTCGCAACCAGTTTTTTTTTTTTCCCAAATGAAAGTTGAGCTCTTTGCCCAAAACAGTGCTCGACATTGTACAAACCACTCATACATCACCCTGTGGCCCCCTCCCCCTCTCTCTCTCTCTCTCTCTCCCTCACTCCCCTCTCTCTCTCTCTCTCTCTCTCTCTCTCTGTCTCTGGGGGGTGAGTTCGTGATCACTGACCAGGCAAGACACAAATTTAGCGCTCCTCCAGAAATTGTTATTTTTCATTAATTATTCGAGTTAAACGACGTTTTGAATCTTGAAAATGTACAACGACCGTTCTCTCAGCAGTGTCGACACAAATGTGAAAAAATTATTACAGATTCAAAGAGAGGACTTTGAAAAATCCATGGATAAAGTTTTGGTTCTGCGACTTGAAGAAGTGACAAAGCAGTTTTCGATGGATTTGGACAGATCGGTACGTGAATTGAAAACCGAAATGCACGAGCTACGTGAAACAACTTCCACGCTGCAACAAGCTGTGACAAGTTTAGTTCAGGAGAACACCACCACCAAACAAACCGTCAATGAGTTGAAATTCAAGGTGTCACAGATCAGTACAACTCTTGACGGCAAGATCGAAAAACTTGAAATGCTCTCCCGACGAGATAACCTGAAATTGTTCAATGTGCCACGCCTATCCGGGTCAGAAAGAAACGACTGTGTCACGACTGTTCTTGACGTTTTGCAAGGATCAGTGCCAGGCAAGGTGTGGTGTCGTGATGACATCGTACGTGCACACCGACTTGGACGGCACAATGATAACAAGGGTCGCCCACCTCCAGTGATTGTCACATTCACCCGATGGTCAGACAAAATGGCAGTCCTGACCCACGGCAAGGAAGTACTGCGGCGGAAGAACGTGACAGTGGCAGCGGACCTGACAGACAGACAGAGAGAGACTGTACACGAGTACCGACGGCAAGGGGTGCACGCCTACTACAGGGGCAACAGACTGGTGGTGGAGGAGCAGAGGACACGCCACTCCCAACTGCGCAGACGACAGCACCACGGTGACGGCTACTCCCAGAACTACGACACTGACTACTACCACTCCAGCAACCGCTACAGCAGAAGTGACCACAGCAGCGCCGAGAGCTACAGTGATGCTGTCAGATGGAGGGGTGACAGACAGAAGTCTGAGCAACAGTGGGGGTCATGGTACAGTGACACCCACTATGGTGGCCGCTCATCTACTGGCTGCTACGCGCAATACGAGGGGGAAGGAGGGGGCTACGACAGGACTGGGATGCAGGACTGGAACAACGTTACTGTTACTATCATCCTATGCCAAAGACTTGATAGATAGGAAATACGATTCCTATCTACACATTTTCACGGATGGTTCTGTTTTAGATTCTTCCGATGTTGGGGGTTCCTTTGTAATACCAGCGCTTAGCATTAGAAAGAAATTCCATATTACGAAAGGATGTTCTATATTTACAGCAGAGTTATTTGCCATTTTGAAAGCACTAGATTTATACTTGACATGCCTGTTATACATAGACAAATACTTATATTATCCGGACTCAAAATCAGCGCTTACGGCTCTACATTGTCAATCAAAATCTAGTCGTTCAGACTTGGTATGTGAGATCTTATTTCTCATTCATCAGTTAATAACCCGGGGTATCAATTTAACTTTGTTATGGGTTCCAGGGCACTCCAGTTTACGTGGCAATGACTTAGCTGACTTTTATGCAAAGGAAGCTGCAAGAAATTGATCTGATGTTTTGAATTGTGATATCCTTCTTTCTTCATATGAAGCTATTCACATTCTCACAGGTTCAATCTGGAACATAAGACAGAAACAATACCTTGAAGATTCAGTTCGGAAGCACAGATGGGATATGACTAAACCAACAAGAAAATGTTGTTAATCCCCAGGCCAATCCCAAACCGTAACCTTGTACATAGGTTGCGGGTTAATGGTTGGTTAGGCAAGATATTTAAAACCGGCACCTGCTTGTGCATGTGGTCAGACTCTCGATATCCCTCATTTTCTATTTGACTGTACTAGTACAAGAACTCACTTTCAGCCTCTTCATGATAAGATCAAGTCCTTTAAAACCTTTTACGTCTAGTGTTTTCAATTCCAGTTATGTGAATGGTCGGAGTCTGGCAATGTTGGCTGTTTATCTGATTAAATCTAATCCAACTCGAGGAAGATATTTTCAACTCCTCCACCGCCCCTCCCCGCCCTTCCTCACTTTCCCCCCCCCCCCCCCCAACAGTTTTTGTTTTTTTTTTCCAATTCGCGAAATTTTTGAAATGTTAAACTCCCTATTCTAGGCATATACCATAGCAGTATGTTTTGGCGTCTAATTTGCACGTACAGCAAGGTTTTTCATCCCCCCTCCCGATCCATCTTTCCTCCCTCTCCTCCCTCTCCCAATCCATATACCCACCATAAGCTGTTCGACTCTACGAGTAATATGTCAGCCATTCCATACTTGTGATGATCCTTGACTCCCATGTATTTGATATATACACATGTGGTCACACAGAATGTGATACCAGTATAATTAAAAATGGGCCCTGTGTGTGTGTGTGTGTGTGTGTGTGTGTGTGTGTGTGTGTGTGTGTGTGTGTGGGTGTGTGTGTATGCGTGTGTGTGTGTGTGTGTGTCTGTGTGTGTGTGTGTGTGTGTGTGTGTGTGTGTGCGTGCGTACGTGTGTGTGTGTGTATGTGTGTGTGTGGTGGGTGCGCGCGCGCGCGCACGCGTGTGTGTGTGCGTGCGTGCGTGTGTTTGTGAGAGTGAGAGTGAGTGCATGTGTGTAGAGAGTGCCGAGTATGTGCGTGCGTGCGTGCGTGCGTGCGTGCGTGCGTGCGTGCGTGCGTGCGTGTCTTACCACACACAAGGGCGGTGATCGAAACCTTGCTGTAGAACATATACATCAGTATCGTATACACCATCACTGTGTTGTGGATTGACCTGCACACACACCACACACACACACACACACACACACACACACACACCACACACACACACACACACAAACACACACACCACACACACACGCAGGCACGCTCGCACGCATGGACGCACGCACGGACGCACGCACGCACACACACACACACACACATACACACGCATGAACGCACGCAGGCACGCACACACATAAACACAAATACACACAAGCACCACACACACGCACCACCACACACACACACACACACACACACACCACACACCACACACACACACACACGCACACCGCACCCACACACACACACACACACACAACACACACTCACACACATGCAGACGTACGCCACACGTACGCGCACACACAGACACAGGCAGACAGACAGACAGACAGACAGACAGACAGACACCACACACACACACACACACACACACACACAACCACACGCACACAGCACGCACGCACGCACGCACGCACACACACAAATCAAATTTCCATAAATAGCCGTTAACACACTTTTCCGATGGTAATCGTTTGCTGCAGGAGTTTGAAAGGGATTGAACACACACATACAAATCACACAAGGAGTCAAGTGGCTATGTAGAGTCATTCTCATGAGTCCTGTTCTTTTTAATTAACCCGCTTTCATTGGGAAGGTAGGGAGGGGAGGCGTTGGCGTCGGGGGTGGGGGTGGGGGGAATCAGGGACAGTCATATGTTTTTAAACGCATCGTGCTTGAAGAACACAGTCTTCTTTTGTCTGACTATTGAGAGAGGATTATATAACCCCTTGTCCTGGTAACATGCCACATGAAGAAGCACACTACTCATACACTCTATGGTCAGACGCAAGAAGGCTTAGTTTGACGATCAGATGTTTTTCAAAGGGACGAATTCCTGAATTTGGCCCCCTTAGAGCGGGCGAAACTATTTTTGAAAAGAATAAGGGAGCTTGACACTCTAAGACAAACCACGGGGGTTCTTTCTTTTATTCTTCTCTTCTACACAACACCCACACACACACAACACCACAAACACACACGCAACACACACACACACCACACACAACACGCACACACGCCACCACAACATACTCACTTTGACTCAATCACTTTGACACACACACACACACCAACAACACCACACACACAACACACACTCACGCACCAACCACAACACACACACACACCACACACACACACACACACCACACCAACTCACACGCACAGACACCCACACACACACACCACACACCAGCACACACACACACACCACACACACCAGACACACGTAGCATGCATCGCATACACACACTGCAGAGAGAGAGAGAGCGTTAGGAGAGGAATGAGAGTAGAGAGAGTGATGCGATTGTAGAGAGAGGAGAGAGAGACGACTTGTTATCTATGTGAGAAGTACAAGGCCTATCCATACAATACCGCGAACAATTAGGCTCGTACTTACGTGCACACAAATTACATATATTTACGTATGCTTGTGTTTTATGTGCGCGTATGTGATGTGTATGTATGTGTGTGTGGTGTGTGTGTGTGTGTGTTTGTGTGGTGTGAGAGAGAGAGAGAGATAGAGAGAGAGAGAGAGGGCTAGAGAGAGAGAGAGTATTTGCTGTGTCTGTTTTCATACACTCACTGGGGGTGTCCTGAAGACAGACGATAAAATATTTAGTGTGGACACAAAGCACCATGAGTGCTCTGTACCTGCAATAAACGAATAATGAGTTAATGCATAACAGTAAAAATGGAAAACACTCATAATGGCTGAGGTAAATAAAGTCGAATTAGAACATGAAAGGGAAAAAGGAGAACCCAAAAGACAGAAAGAAAGCAAGAAAAAAACTAAACCTGTGGACAAACGAGAATGTAAAATGAAGTAAAAGAGAGAATGTTAGCAAGATTTGCAAAATCGTTTTGCCAATACAATAAAGTCACGTTACTCATCTCGCACTGTAAACGTTATCAGCATCTTCTTGGTCACTATCAACCTCGCGATCGTTTATAGTCAATCGTCACTTGTGTCATGATCGGGTGTGCAATCCTTCACCTTTCTTTTTTTTCTTCTTTAATTCATCATCCATTATTATCATATGCCGTGGATATTTCCATCTTCATAACCAGATTATTTAGAGGGTAAGCACACGCTCGTACGAATAGAAGGAAAAAGGTCAAACATCTGTCGTGATATTGCCAATAGCATAGTGAGGCTCCTGCGACAATTATTTAAGAATGGAATGTCCTTGTTTGTTGATTGTTCATCCTAGCATGTCTATGAAGAGAAAATGAACGACATTGTTTCTTGATGATGTCTGAGTATCATGGTGTTTTCAGTAACAGACACGTGAACAACAGTGTCTCAATGTCTGAGTAGACATCATGGTATTTCAGTAACAGAACCGTGAACAACAGTGTCGTCAATGTCTGAGTGGACATCACGGTATTTCAGTTACAGAGACACGTGAACAACAGTGTCGTCAATGTCTGAGTGGACATCACGGTATTTCAGTGACAGACACGTGAACAACAGTGTCGTCAATGTCTGAGTGGACAAACGGTATTTCAGTAACAGACACGTGAACAAACAGTGTCGTCAACGTCTGAGTGGACATCACGGTATTTCAGTGACAGACACGTGAACACACAATGCGGTCCATAACTGACTGTCCATCACATTATGTCAGTGATAGAAACATGACAGCAATGTTGTATAGTATGGGTGTTCATCACACAAGTCACTGGAAGAAACATGAACAACAATGTGTCTGAGTGTTCATCGCGGTATTTCAGTGATAGAAACATGAAACAAAACAATGGTGTAGTATGGGTGTCCGTCGCACAATTCACTGACAGACATATGAACAACGTTGTTGTTGAGTTGCTCTTCACACATTTGGATGACAGACACATGTCAGGGTGTGTTGTCAACGTCTAAGTATTCTTCACGGCATTGCGTCGACAGCTGCACGCCGTGTTTGTCAGTGTCTGAGTGCTTGCCATGCATTTCAATGACATCACACATGTGAACAGTGTTGGTCGATGTATGAGGCTCGTCATGCATTTCAATGACAGGACATACGTCAGAGAGTGTTGTGTTCGCAATGCATTTCAATGACAGACATATGTTAACAGGTGTCTGAGTGCTTGTCATGCATTTCAGTGATAGACATATGTAAACATTGTTGTCAGTGTCTGGGTGTTCGTCATGCATTCCAGTGACCAGACATACGTCAACAGAGTTGTCAATGTCTGAGTGCTCGTCATGCATTTCAATGACAGACATATATCAACAGTGTTGTCATCGTCTTCTTGCCGCGGTATTTGAGCCACAGACACATAAACAACGATGGTCTTTTTGTATGAGTTAATCACAGTTTTTTCAGAAACACACAAATAACAATATCACTGTAGAGTGTTTGTTGTGAGATATATACTGCAGTGCTTTTGCTACCGTCTGAATGTCCCTATTAGTATTTCAAACACGCCCTGAAGGGCTGTCGCTGGCTGCTGGTCCCCCCTATACTGACACGTACTGTGCATGTCCCCACTTCAGTAACCGACCAAAAAAAAATAGCCAGGATTACAGGTCCATAACAGATCGAACATTTTATCACTGTATTCATCATATTCGCGCGTCACATACAAACGGTCTTTCCGGCCTCTTAGTGAGTCTGATAGTGATGAGATGACTGAGATGATCTGTGGTTAAAACCGATGATGAAAAAAAAAAAACTAAATCGTCAAATGAAAAAACAAACAACTACAAGACAAACACAACGTGAAGAAGACCAAAGAGGTCGAAACGCGTCGTGTTTGTTTTGTATTTTGTTTTGTTTCTGTCGTTCGGCGGCATAGTAATAATTTTCTTCTTTTTTTTTGTTTTTGTTTTCTTTTTCTCTTCTCTTTCCGCATACGTAGGCTGATACTCCTGCGGACACCCTGTATAGACATCCAAAGGATTAATCCATCTACCCAACAAAGGGAGTGAAGTTTTGTGTGTATGACCGTGTTTTTTTTCACCCCGCTGCATTAAGGCAGCCATACTTCAACTTCGGGGGAAGGTGGGATGCTATGTGTAAGGTGTCATCCATACCAACGGCGAAACTGGCCTTCTCTTCCAAAAGGTGGGTCATGGGATTTTACGTGTGTGCAAAATGTATGCGTGGGTTCACATACGGAACCTCGATTTATAGTCTCATTCTAAGAACTGTATGGGAATGGAGTCAGAACCAATGCTAACTCCGAGAGAAAAATCCCCCTCTACCGAAACGGCTAGTCGGAGATTCGAACACGCAACCCCAGATTCACCCAAGATGACGAGTCCGGCGCTCTACCGCTCAGCTATCCCGGCCCTCACTTTTCTTTTGAGTTTGTTTTTTTTTAATTTCTGCCAGCGGTCACCTCACTTTGAAACAAACTGATGATGATTTGATGAAGAGGCGACGACAATGATGACGACTAAACAATGAGGAAGATGTTGATCGTTCCTATGACGACACTGTCAGGATGAAGTTTGGTTGGACGGTACAATTACTGACACTCACCCAAGATAATTGTCAGCGTGACTTCTGCCGTGTTGGATTCTGTGCCCGTGTCCTCTGTAATCGGTTGATACATCGATGCATTAATTTAGAAACCCCATCACTCCGCCCATCACAAACGCAGTAATCTTCCTTGTCAGTCATTCGCTCACTCTTTACTAAGTTATGCCATCAGAGATACGCGTTTTTAATGGCGATTAAGACAGCGAAAACTGTTAATACTAAGAGTATTGTTTGGTGAAAACAGTAGTATTATTAAGTCTACAGACATTAATTCGTAGATGGATGATTCAATAGATAAATGAGTCAGGAAATATCTCTCCCTCTCCACACACTCCCTCTCTCTCTCCCACACATCACTCCACTCTCACACACACACACACACACACACACACACACACACACACACACCACACACACACACACATCAGAATAATAAGAGAAATATTTCAGAAAAATAAAAGCCCAAAATAAGTGTATTAATTAAAGATGAAAGACGTATGGGTGTGTATGCGTTCTGACTTCAACAAGAAGAAATAGATGTGATGGTAGTGGTGGTTTGTTGGTAAGAATCACGATGACGACGACGATGATGATGAAACACAAACAGCAAGAACAACGGAAAATGATGATGATGATGATGATGATGATGATGATGATGATTGATGGAAGTGATGATGATGATGAGGGATTTATGATGATACATGATGATGATGATGATGATGTAAACTTTCACAAGAAGAAAAAACGATAACATATGATGGTGACAAAAGATGATGATGGTGACAATGATGATGATGATGATGTCATAATGACAACCTAATGATGATGATGCTGGTGATGATGATGATAAAACACGAGCAAGAAACGAGCAAAATTGATGATAATGAACGAAACAATTAGCAATGCTAATGGCATTACTAGATTTAAGCAAACAGCATGACGAACCAAACAAACAACAAAAACCACCCACCCACCACCCACCCAACCAACCAAACCAACCAAACCAGCCAGCAAAAACCATCTGACGGTCTACCAGCAGCCAACCAGCCAACCATCTGACGCGGTCTACCAGCCACCAAGCAGCTAAGAACAATCAGATACCTGCACTGTCTGTTGGCCGGTTGTCTCTCACTCTGTAGTCTTTCACGCACCTCGCTCGTCTCTTGCGTGTTCGTGTCGACACCACACACACACACACACCACACACACACACACACCACACACACACGCACACACACACACACACACACACACACACATGCTGCACACCACACACACACACACACACACACACACACACACACACACACACACACACACATGCGCACGCGCGCGCGCAGCGAATTTTTTTTTTTTTTTTTTAAAGTAGAAATCCACTTTTCGAATTTCGTTCAAACAATATACAGAATCTGACAACGAAGAGTGGATTTAGCACCTTTGCAAGTGCACTATTGTCATTGTAACCATGAGCTGAACGGACGGCAGTACGGCTGTGTATATTGCATTTTTTTTTTTGATGACAGGGACAGGGTTTAATTCCCGGTTTTCACGTCGTTGTTGTATACTGTTTTGTTCAGTAATCTCTCTCTCTCTCTGCTTCTGTCTCTGTCTCTCTCTCTCTCTCTTTCATTTTTTATGGAGGGGAAGAGAGGACGGAAAGGGGAGGGGAAGATGGGATGTGACTGCATAATCTTTTTGCGATTTTGAGGTGTTTCGCGTTTTCGCACACAATGAGCAAGTAGTCGTAGTAGTAGTAGTAGTAGTCGTAGTAGTAGTAGTAGTCGTAGTAATAGTAGTAGTAGTAGTAGTAGTAGTAGTAGTAGTAGTAGTGGTGTGATTGTAGTAGTTGTTGTTGTATTCGTTGTTCGTGTTGTTGTTTTGTTGTTGTTGTTGCTGTTATGTTTTTGCTACTTCTATGATTACGAGTATTATCGGTATCATTCATATCATAGATCATCATCATCATCATCATCATAAGTATGACTGATATTATACGATGGTTGTTGTTCTCCGGTTATATCTATCTAGCGACAAACCAGCAATCATCGTGCTAAAAACAATCACTAAAACAACCAACCACCAACAAACAAAAAAAAAGTGGCGATCAGTCCTTATCACAGCTGCACTTTGGGGAATGTAGATAAAACTAGGAACAATTTCAGCGTTCCAGGAGTAAGGACAACTTCAGCATCACCACTGCTTAATGCTATCAACATCTATCTGTGTACATTCACCAAAACTGTTTATGCCGTTTCTCTGCACATTATGTTTGGAAATTTTCGCCGGACAGACCATGCGATTTAAGGTGGCACCTACATATTCCTGGTTTCAGCACAATTGTTTCTCTCTCTCTCTGTCTCTCTCTCTCTCTGTGGTCTGTCTGTCTGTCTTTCTGTCTCTCTCTCTTCTCTCTCTCTCTCTCTCGCTCTCTCTCCTGTGCTGTTACTTCTTTTTGATATTGATATGATCTTGGTTTAGTGATTAGAAACAAAGGGATACATTTTGTAAGTTATCGATTAAAAAAAAAAGGGGACAACAGACTGAAAAATATTGCTAGAATTTCATTTTTGTCTGGATTTACTTTCTCTCTTCACATCTTCATGAAACACACCGGTGGCTTACTAGTTGACTTTACTCTAGTCTTGAGACTGGAGCAGTTTAGATAAGAATGACTTTCAGAAGTGCTATGATAGGCCAGTGTCTTAGCGCATTGTCATCTTTTGCGCGCTTGACTGCTCTCATTATGCTATTAGCATTATTATCATCATTATTAATAACATTACATCATTAGCATGATCATCGTTATATTAATTGATTTCCCATCATTAGCATTCTTATCATTATCATTATTTGATGTTACCATCACTGCCATCACTACCATTATTATCAATTAATATTACATGATTAGCATTAATATCATTCTATTAATTGTTATCACCATCATTAGCGTTATTATCATGTGTCATTAATTGATATTACATAATAAGCATTATTATCATATTATTAATTGACATTACCTTATTTCCATTCTCATCTCCATCGTCCTGTTGCCACGACACCATGCTGTTTCTATAATCATCTAGCCCGACTTCTTTTCTCCTGTACTACAAATGCTAATTGCCCTATTATCACCAAAAGTGGGTAGTAATTCTTGTCTTTTGTTTTATTTTTTCATATTTTCATCCACCATTATTATTATTTTGATTCCCATCAGTATCGTTTACTATCATCATTACTTACCTCACTCGCATTGTCTCTTCCCTGACAGCCTCGTCCTTCATTCAACCGCCCATCTTGGCCAAAGTGATAAAGAATAAGTGATTGCTCGTTCATGCTTCCTTGTCATGAGCGTTGTGTATCTTGCCTGAAGAAGACTAGGAGCGTCGAAACGCGTGCGTTTTGTCTTGGGATTCGTTGTTCTCACATTTTTCGGCGGAAGCGTTATAGAATAATCTTTTTTATTCTATTTAGATATCCGCCTGCAAGTCGCCTCATTTTGCAACTAGATTCATTACTCTGATAAAGATAAAAAAAAAAAGAAAAGAAACGCAAGTTTTCAGAGCTGCCCGCTACCTCTGGCCCCCATGCAGTGACCATCACCGCTCCGCCCAGGCGCCGACGATGAGGACGAGGGGAAAAAGAGGAGGCGATGGAGCCGGCCACGAAGTAATTAGAAACGGTAGTGGGGGTCAGCGTCCATGGAAGAAGCCCAGGTCAGTGCAGGTGTCCACCACGCTGTCCACTGTCCGCTCAGACACCACGCTGAAGATGGGGATCTGGACAGACCGTTCATGAGATGAGGATGATAATGAAGATGAAGATGATGATGATGAATGATGATGATGATTCATCACTCTGTCCACTGTCCGCTCTGACACCATGCTGAAGATGGGGATCTAGACAGACGTTCATGATGATGATGATGATAATGAAGATGATGATGATGATGATGATGAGATGATGATGATGATGCTGATTCATCACTCTGTCCACTGTCCGCTTCTGCACCACGCTGAAGATGGGATTCTTAAGCATTCGCGTAGTGAGTACTACATGTGGAGACCTCAGTTTGTCAATTCATGCGGTACGCCAATATCTGGAGGCCATTTTCTGCACGCCTAGCGGACTGCGGGAGAGGACACAAATAACACCTCTGGCCAGACTGAGAAAATGAAAAAGTACTCCAGTGAGAATCGCTATTCAAACAGCAGCAACGGTCAATGCCTTTGTGCTCACGCGGGGGGTTTTTTATAGGTGCTAAGGACAGAGTTGCTTACAGCTAGTCCCTGCTGTTGTGGGACGGTTAGTCTTGCGTGTTTGTGTAGGCGGAGGTGGTCAAGGAATGTTTACGAGCGTAAAATAATATTCAAGAATGTATTAAGAGCCCGTATTGTGCCAGGGCAACCCGTGCATATCCAACGTTATATAGAGTTCCGCTCCTCACACGGCGAACGTGAATAAGCACACGCACACCGCACACACACACACGCAACACACACCCCACGCACGCACCGCACGCCACACATGCACACACGCGCACAAACAAACACTACACACAACACACACAACACACAACCACAACACGATCATAACACACACACACACACAAAACAAACACACACAACACATACATTACGCACACACACGCACAAACACCCCCACAACACACACACAACGCGCCGCGCGCGACGCGCGCGCGCGCACCCCCCCCCACCCCCCCACCCCCCCCCCCACACACACCACACAACACTATCACCGGATACACGGCAAGAGAGGCCA
>JADBJO010017808.1:27500-36708 GCA_016801955.1 Conus betulinus | reverse complement strand
ATTCCTCCTCTAGAGGGTTGCCAGTTTTATTTAACAATAATTTTGAATTTAAAAATCAATCACGTACAGATCTACGATGGAAAAAGAGTTAATTCTCATAAATGTGTATGGACCAAATAAGGATAGCCCTGATTTTTATAAACATTTACAAAACACACTGAAAAACTATAAAATAATAATATCACAGCTGTAGGAGATTGGAACTTAGTGTTAGACCCAACAAAGATTATCTCAACTATAAACATATCAATAACCCAAAAGCAAGGAGGAATTAGTAAACATGATGCTGGAATTAGAGCTATCAGATGTATGGAGAGAATGTAACCCGGAATATAGACGTTATACATGGCGAAAATTAACACCATTCCAACAAGCAGGCTAGATTTCTTTCTACTGTCTGATTACTTGTACTCGTATTATGAAGACTCCGATATTCTGCCTGGATATAGATCAGACCATTCGATTGTAACATTGAAATTAAAGTTTTATAAAGAAAGTAAGCGTAATATGTTTTGGAAATTTAATTGCTCCTTGTTAAAAGACCAAAAGTATGTTGATGAGATTAAGACAGAAATGAGAAATGTTATAAATGAATATGCATCTGAACACTATGACAGATCATCCCTATCTAATATCCCCCTTTCTGAAATTAAACTGTTTCAGATAAAAATTTTTGGACTTTTATGCTTATGAAGGTACGGTCAAAAACAATAGCTTATGCAACTATGAAAAAAGAAAAAATCAACAGCAGAAGAAATAAAATTGGAACAAACTATTAGCAGTTTATAAAAGAATAATTTAAGAACAGAGGATGATAAGATTTCCTTGCAAAAAGCCCAGGAGGACTTAACTGTGCTTCGTGAAAAAAAAATGCAAGGAGTACTACTCAGATCAAAGGCAAGATGGATAGCTGATGGCGAGAAGGTTTCCAAATATTTCTGTAATTTAGAGAAAATAAATTACGTTTGTAAACGAATGGTGAAACTTGTTAAAGAAGATGAAATGGTTATTAATGATCCTGAGGAAATAAAAGATGAAGTCATGCATTTTTATGAACATTTATATACTCCAAGGAAAGATTGAAATCGTGCGAAATTCAAGAATTAGTGAAAGAAATTCCCTCGCTGTCACCAGAAGAAAGTCATGCATTAGAAGGGGCGATAACTTTAGAAGAAGCAGGTCAAGCACTAAAAGACATGAAAAATGGAAAGAGTCCAGGAACAGACGGCTTTGGTGCAGAATTTTTCAAATTTTTCTGGAAGCAGGTAGGCCCCTTTGTTGTAAGAGCACTAAATGAGTCAGTTAAAGATGGAGAACTGTCGACAACTCAAAAACAAGGCTTGTTAATATGTATTCCTAAGGGAGATAGACCAAGAGAGTTTATCAAGAATTGGAGGCCCATATCTCTTTTAAATGTCATATACAAAATAGGATCATCGTGCATTGCCAAAAGAATGCAAACAGTTTTGCCCAAACTTATCAATGAAGACCAGACAGGCTTTATTAAAGACAGATATATTGGTGATAATATTAGGCTCATTTATGACGTAATGCATTATCTAGATACAAAGAAGCTTGCTGGTTTGCTGTTAAACCTAGATTTTGAAAAAGCTTTTGATTGTTTGGATTGGCAGTTTATGTTCAAGGGTCCTTAGATCGTTTGGATTTGGGTCGCAATATTTGCAAGTGGGTAGGAACTTTCTGCCAAGATATAAAGTCTGCAGTTATTGCTAATGGACAAATATCTAACTGGTTTAATGTACAAAGAGGATGCAGACAGGGAGATCCAATATCTCCATATCTATTTATTTTAAGTGTAGAAATACTGGCGATAATGATAAGGGAAGATCCTGACATAAAAGGTATCAAAGTTGATAATATAGAATTCAAAATATCCCAGTTTGCCGATGATACTCAATTAATGAATGGAGGCGATAAAACATCCTTTAAAAAGTCAATGTATATAGTCAACAAATTCGGCAAATCTTCCGGCCTATTTCTTAATACAGAGAAAACTCAGGCAATCTGGTGGGTAGTAAGAAAAATTCTAATGCAAAATATATGTCTGAAATAAATCTATCTTGGAATCCGCAGAAGTTTAAATATTAGGCATTTGGTCCACGCATGACTTAACTGAGTGTGAGACTATTAACCATTGTGATAAACTTTTGGAAGTGAAAGCTCTTTTCAAGATATGGTTACAAAGAAATATTACACCACTTGGACGAGTTGCTGTTCTAAAATCACTTATTCTGTCTAAGCTCATTCATTTATGGATTTTGCTTCCAGATCCGCCTGACCATATGATAAAAAAAGCTTACAAAAAATGTGTTTCCAGTTTGTGTGGGGAGGAAAACAAGATAGAATCAGTAGAAAGACAACTGTTAAAACTGTCAAGGAGGGAGGTTTGGGAATCCCTGATTTACGCTTTATATAACTGCTCTCAAACTAACATGGTTATACAAGTTAAACAAAAGTAATCACAGATGGGTCAAGATAGTTAAAACAATTTATCCATGTATGGAGCATCTCGAGTACTACGGACCGATTTCTGGCAAACAGAGGGCGGTTTTTAACCCTTTTTGGTTTGACACATTTAAAGCTTATGAGGTGATTTATAATAAAATTGAAGTTAAAAGTATGAAAGAGTTATTAGCAGAACCTGTTTTCTTTAACCCTAAAATATGTGTCGGAAACAAGGTCATAGTCAGAACAAACTGGATTGAGAGAGGTGTATATTGTATTGGTCATTTCATTAGGAAGATGGAGAATGTTTAACTTATATGGAATTCAGAACGAAATACAACTTAGACATCGATTTTATAACGTATTTTGGTTGGATCCAATCTATTAAAAAATTCATAAGACGAACAAAAATTCAAGTAAATGAAAATACTACAGACGAGATACCTGTGGTACTAAAAACAACTTTATTCTGTTCAAAAGGGTGCAAAATTATATTACAACATATTAAACGAGAGCAAAATCAGACCAAACTGCTGTTTAAAGTGGGAAGACAAATTAGGCGTTAACATGTCTTGGAAAGTTGTTTTCTTGAAGATACATAAAATAAAAGACGTTAAACTAAAATGGTTTCAACTCCGGATAGTACATAAAATATTAGCAACTAATGTACTACTTAAAAATATGGTGTGATTAATTGTGACTCATGCACCTTTTGCGCAGTAGAAAAAGACAAGATTGATCACTTCTTATGGAAATGTCCCCACGTTCAAAATTTTTGGAAAGCTTTGGAAATCTTGTTTTTAGGGAAAACTGTGAGATATCATTGAATTTGAAAATTACAGAAATGCTCGTTTTGTTTGGAGCGGAACGTAACGAGAAAACAGATGATATCATTGATTTTATATTACTTTTAGCAAAAATGTACATCTATAAATGTAAAATAAATAAAACTCGTCCAGTGGTCTCAAATTTTATAAAATCACTTAAAATATCGATACAAAATAGAGGAATACAATGCAAAGATACTCTTTAAACACCAAAATCTTCCAAAACAACTGGGCCTATTATAAAAACTTATTTTAAGTAGGCTCCATAGATTAACTGGCTGATGTGTACAATTTTTTTTTTCCCTTCATTATATATTTTACAAGCTGACATGACACTATATACTTAAGCACATTTAATGAGTGTTCACGCTTACTGTCCATGTATGTGTGTATGCATGTGTGTGTGGGTATGCGTATATGCGTGTGTTGACATCTTTGTGATTTAATGTTCTCATGCCTACTAAACATAAAACTTTGAAATGAATGTGATGTCATACAATCTTGTTTCTTTGAAGAATTAAAAACAAGTTATTAAAAAAACAAACAAAAAAAAAAAAAAACTGTGCTTCCTACTCGTGCATCTTAGAGCTGGAAACAGTAATCTGCAAAGACATTGATGACAGAGTGACAGTTCTTCCCCCATCAATCAGACCAGACAGGAATGTGGTCACATCTGTGTTGGAACAATTTTGATTTGAATGAAGAAACCCCATCTGGCGCAGGCACAACACACACTGCTCATGGACTGATTATTCAGGAGGTTGCAGAGGGCAGTGCAGATGCCTTGGCTGAAATTCCTGCTTCTTTGCCTAGAACTAAAGATCAATCAGTCGCAAGCAGATCAACAGTACTTGAGCCGTGCTTTGCAAGAGCAAATGTGAACCGAATTTAGCAGTTACACTGACAGAAGCACCTCACATGGAAGAATCTGTAAAGTCATCTGACATTCTGTGGATGTGCAGCAGGGCTCTGGCCAAGGATAGTGCACAGACAGTTCCATCTTGGGCTGGATGGGTTTTCTCTCACAGCAAGCAGTGCACAAAGCAGCTCCAACGAATCAACAGTGGAGTATATGCGTCCTGTCTTTGCTCCTATCACTGACAATGCAACAGTGCAGCATATCTTGCGCATATCGCAAGAAGCTTCCAAGCAGGTGGGCCAGCAGTATACCATAGTGACATTTGACCTGGCGGTGGCAAAGAAAGCCTATTCCATTGTGTGGCAGAACCCACAAGAGTTTGGTAACATCATCATCATCAGAATGGGCGCATTCCACCTCACTTGTGCCTACATGCGTGCTTTGGGAAAAGCCTGAGGTGCAGTGGATTCGAAAGGAATTCTTGTTGTCAGGTGTTTGTGCCAGTGGGTCAATAGAGAAAGTCATGACTGGCAAGCACTACAACAGAGCTCTTAGAGTTCACAAACTTGTCTTGGAAGCTCTTGAATGTCTTCTTCTACAGGCATTTAAATCGTCAGAGAAGGACTTTTTTGATGAAGAAGCAAGAACAGTGGTTCTACGCCTTCCATGGATCCATCAGAAGACAGACTGTCAGAAGCTCTCACAAATGACAGCTGCAAAAGGATACTGTCCCGCATGTCACGCTTCAGAGAGAGCGAGTCAGCATTGCATTCCTTTACAGGGTGTGACACGACCATTGCTTTTGTGAAGAAAGGAAAGCTGGTGGCTCTCAGACTCTTAAAGCAACACCCAGAGTTCCTTGCCACTTTCAGTCAGTTGGGAAAATCTACTGAAATTCCAGCTCAGTTATTTGCCAAACTTGAGCAATTCACATGCCTTCTGTATGGAGGGAGGTCCGTGACTGATATAAACAACTGAGGCACCAGAAGTTTCTCGAACGCTTTGGAACTACTCCATCAGTCCTGTTGGACACCTACAACGGAGTGGACATGAGCCTGCTCCCACCATGCAGAGACTCATTGAGAATGCACGTCAAAAGAGCCAACTTCCAGGCGCTTGTCTGGAATGAAGCAGACAAGGCAACTGCAGCCATTCGTCAAGCAGACGGCAATGGTTGGCATGTTGTGGATAAGAAACTGGAAATCCAGTGGACAGCTGGCTTTTTCATGCCACAAAAACTAGTGGAAATCCTAGTGGAGCAGCCCCAGCAGGAAGAGGGTGACGAAGAAGAACTAGTGGAGCAGCCCCAGCAGGAAGAGGGTGATGAAGAGTTCTCTGACTCTGGAGCTCTTGATGACTTCATCTTTGAAGCTGATAGTTAGAGTTCGTTCAGCCGCCTGAAATTCAGTGCAGTCAGGATGAGAAATCTTTGTGTGACACTGACAATAACAGCAACTGCTAATGATCTATGGTGTGACACAGAAGTTTGTTGATCAATAATATTGGTCATGTTTGTTTTCTTAAGTTAACTAATTCTCATACCTTGTATACTGGCTGTGTGGCACGACATTCCGTGCTTATGTACCATATTAATTCATCATTGAATGCAAATTTTGATTATTTTGCTAAGTCAGATGCTGAAAAAGAATCATGTTAGCTTTCATGATAAACTGATCACTTTTGTTTTTATTTTTAAAGGTGCTTTATATGTGTTGTATTTTGCGCCGCGTAACGTAGGTTCCTCGTGCATTATATCTCTCAACCTTAAACGCAGAGTCTTTCATCTTGCAGACAAGCAGAAATTGGAAAGGCATATAGTGAGCTACCTAAACACACACTGTCTTCAAAAATCCCTAGGGGGGGGGGGGGGGGGGGGGGGGGGGGAAGGGTTTCCCTACTGGGCCCACGGCCTATAGCCACATATGGGGACATTGTGTATGCCACATGTAGAGACGCCTAGGGAGCAAAACTACCCACAGAGAAAACACCTCCAAAGAAATCCAGACGCCAAGAAGAGATGGACAAGATCAGGGTCCAAAAGAAAAACCTCAAGAAGCAAATGAAGACCGCACTGCCAGCTGAAAAAACAAGGCTTAGAAAAACTCTGGAAAGACCTGAAAGCAAAACACAGCGCCCTCAACAAAGCGGAATCTGTGAGGAAGAGGAAGAGCAAAAAGAGAACAAGACACAAGAGCGCTTCTTCAGAGACCCCTTCCAGTTTGCCAGAACTCTGAGCAGCCAAAATCTGGGACCCTAAGTGTGGACAAAGGAGTTCTTGAGCAGCATATGAGGAAAAAAATACTCTGACTCACAGAGCAAAGCACCACTCGACATTCAAGGTCTGGTGTGGCCAACCAACCCTGAGGAACAGTTCAATGACAAGCCTCCAACGTTGGCGGAAATCAAGAAGGTGGTCGACAAAGCCCAGAGCCAAATCATCACCAGGGCCAAACGGAATACCTTACCAGCTGTACAAGAAATGTCCCAAGGTGCTTAAGTGGCTCCACAGGCTGCTGTGATCAGCTTGGAGAAATCAGAAGATCAGCGGCCAGTGGATGACGGCAGATGGTGTGTACATCCCCAAAGAGCAAAACTCAAGTGACATCAGCCAGTTCAGGCCAATATCACTACTGAACGTCGAAGGAAAAAATCTTCTTCTCTGTCATGGCAGCAAGGCTGACCAAGTACCTCATGGAAAACAAGTACTTGAAAGTGTCAGTCCAGAAAGGTGGCATCCCAGGCGTGGCTGGCTGTGTGTAGAACACGCCACAATGATCTGGACGCAATCCAAAGAGCAAAACAGAAAAGAGAGACCTGGACGTAAGACGTAGTGTGGCTTGATCTGGCAAACGCATATGGATCTGTACCCCATGAGATGATACAGTTGGCTCTTGAGATGTACCATGTGCCAAAGAACATCCACAACATGCTCAAGAAATACTTCAATGGCTTCTCAATGCGCTTCTCTACCAAGGAGTACACAACAGATTGGATCAACTTGAAAGTGGCATTGCAATGGGCTGTGCAATTTCCCCAATACTGTTCGTGTTGGCAATGGAAGTCATCTTGAAAGCGGCAACAAGCAACGCAAGACAAACAGACCTTGGCGATGGATACAAGATGCCCCCGCTCAAGGCCTTCATGGATGACACTACAGTGATTTCATCCAGAGAAGACGAGACACGTCATGTACTGGAGAGGCTGGACGACATAGTTGCCTCATCCAGAATGAAGTTCAAGCCAAAGAAATCACGGAGTCTCTCACTGAGGAAAGGAAAAGTGGCTGATACAGAGATACAGAGAAAGAATTCAGAACTGAGAAAACTTTCATTCAATCAATGATGAAAATTTCGATTATGAGAGAGAGAGAGAGAGAGAGAGAGAGAGAGAGAGAGAGAGAGAGAGAGAGAGAGAGAGAGATGAGGACACGCATATGATTTTCAATGAGCAGCCCTGAAAAAAACACATGACTGGTTGTCAGTAGCAACCAACCTGTTCAGCCAGTGCTGCCTCCTTTGTCCTCCATCTCTGAACCAGCTGACCCAGTTCTCTCCTCTTCTCCTTCGCCACATCACCGATGACCTTCACCTCTGCACAGCCACGATGCCTAGTCGTTGCACACGTCTTGCAGATCAGTTCCTCATGGCTGCTGCTGCAGTAGACCTTGGCTGACTTGTCAGGGTGGGTCTGGCATGATGATCGGCAGTGGGCTGACACATCCAGGGCCGTGAGGGTGTTCAGGTCCTGGAGGCTGTGGTTCCTGGTTGCAGGAATCTTCTGATGTTGCGTGGAACAGGTGGCACATAGTTTGACGTCACACTTAAAACAAAAGGAACTAGCCGCCATGTTGCCAGAACAGACAGCACACACGTCAGACCCTGTGACCACTGTGTGACCCTTCACCAGGGACTCGGTGACCAGGTCCGTGGGCAAGGCGTCTACTACACTGTCCAGGTCACCATGATCTGGGTGGGTGGGGGTAAAGATGGGGTCACGGCAGAGAGGACACCCTCCACCCCTTCCCTTCTCCAGCCAGGACCTCACACAGTCCCTGCAGGCCCGGTGGTAGCAGGGCAAAATCTTTGGGGTTTTGTAGATCTCATGACAGATGCTGCATTCATAATCCCTGCTGTCTATCATGGCTGCCATGTCTAGAACACACACACACACACACACACACACACACACACACACACACACACACACACACACACAATACATTAAAGATCCACATATGGAGTGAGTGTGTGTGTGGGTGCGTGCGTGCGTGCGTGCATGCATATGTAAGGGCGGGTGCGTGGGAGAGAGAGAGAGAGAGAGAGAGAGAGAGAGAGAGAGAGAGAGAGAGAGAGAGAGAGAGAGAGAGAGAGAGAGAGAGAGAGGCGAGAGAGAGAGAGAGAGAGAGAGAGGAGAGGCATTCATAATTCTGAAAGTTTGATTGTGAATAGGAAAGACAGAGGGAAAGGGAGGGGAGAGAGAAAGAAAGAGACAGAGAACATATGAACGAACTTACAACTTTCATCTTTTGAGAGAAAAAACAAACGACGTGTTTCCATCTTGCCCTCAATAATGGAAAGGGTTGTCAAAGTGACTTCAGGAGGAAATTTATCTCTTAAGTGTAATGATTAAAAAAAAAAATTTAGGAACCAAGCATGCAACCCCCACCCCCACCCCCACCCTTCTCTTTTCTCTTCTTCCTTTCATCTCCCCTCAAACATGTGTATAGAAAGCACAATCTTAATTGCAGCATAAACATACAGTATAGATATACACATATGCATTTACATACATATATGAGAGTTGCAAGTACAGATCGTCTCACAAAGAATGAACACTTTTTTTTCCTCAGAATTTGATTAAATTCAATATTGCTTCAAAACAGAATCAAGTTCCATATCAATTCCAAATTATTCGAAAAGGGAAGGCATAATAAACTCGCTCTTCTGTGCCCTTGTGCATTAATTTGTTTTGTTATTACCATAAGGACGTTTTTTAGTTATGCATATCATTCAAAAAATTTTCAACATCAGACAGCACGAGAGAGAGAGAGAGAGAG
>JADBJO010017808.1:12500-17500 GCA_016801955.1 Conus betulinus | reverse complement strand
GCCAACCAAAGGAGACAGGATGTCTGCCACAAATCTCGCCATCTCATACATGAGGGAACCTCTAGAAGCAACTATGGGATGGAGAGGGACGTCTTTCTTGTGCACCTTAGGAAGGCCGTAAAACATGGGGACATCAGTGGTTGATGGGTACAGTTTTCTGTAAAGGTCAAGAGAAAGTCCGCCCGTCTCCTTGAGACATTTGAGCAGATCCTTGAGCTTATTGGCATACCTGTTGGTGGGGGTCTTTCTTGAGAGGCTGGTAGGTTTTTTCCTGTCATCCAACAGTTGACTGGCCTTGTCATAGTACATGGACTTGGGGATGATGACCGTGGACCGACCCTTGTCGGCCGGGAGTATCAAAATCATGTCGTCTTTCCTAAGTCAGGCCAACGCACGCCTCTCCTCAACAGGAATGTTGGTTTCGGCGCTTGTGCTTGTTTCAGGATGTTGACACATTCCGACCTCAGATGGGACGCCTCTTCTGTATGTGGGCCTATCTGTCTGCAGGCAGTTTCGATACACGTGATGTAGTCCACGATGGGGAGTTTGTCTGGGGTCACAGCAAAATTGAGTCCCTTTTCCAGCACTCGCTGTTCAGAGTCAGAAAGTTCACATTCCGAGAAGTTCACAACGCATCTCTTCTTCACCTTGCGCTTTTCTTCTTCAGCCACAGGTACAATTGGAATGTGATCGTTTTTGTCACGCTTCGATCTCGCCATTAGTTTTTCAAACATACTTCTCTGGCGCATGCGAGAGATAGTATCCTTCGGAAATTCCTGTACTGCTATGTCACACCCCTTTTCATATTTAGATATTTAGAGTGACTAGTGTTTGGGTTCTTTGTCTGTCTGTCTGTCTGTCTGTCTGTCTGTTTGTCTGTCTGTCTTCGCGCGCATGTGTGTGTCTGTGTGTGTGTGTGTGTGTGTGTGTTTGTGTGTGCGTGCGTGCGTGCGTGTGTGTGCGTAAGTGTGCGCGCGCGCGTGTGTGTGTGTGTGTGTGTGTGTGTGTTGTATAGGGTGGGTGGGGTGTGTGTGTGTGTGGGTAAGACCATGCATCAGAGATTTGTTAAACTGCTGTAGATAGTTTGCATGGTTATTTACATTGTTAGTGTCATATGATTGTGTGTCAGTTTATGTACAACACGGCATTTTGAAATACGAAACAAATATTAATGTGTATTACAGATTCACACACACACACACACACACACAACCGCAAACACACACACACACACACACACACACACACACACACACACACACACACACACAACACAACTGGAGACAGAAATATGCGCTCATCTTCTCTCAGAGAGAGAGAGAGAGAGAGAGAGAGAGAGAGAGAGAGAGAGAGAGAGAGAGACAGAGAGAGAGAGAGAGCAGAGAGAGAGCAGAGGCAGAGAGACAGAGACAGAGAGA
Organism: Conus betulinus; assembly: GCA_016801955.1. NCBI lineage: Eukaryota > Metazoa > Mollusca > Gastropoda > Neogastropoda > Conidae > Conus > Conus betulinus. Next base: position 16,082 of record JADBJO010017808.1, on the reverse strand, counting down.
CAGGGAGACAAACAGACAGAGAGACAGTCTGTCGATCATGTAGGCAGACTAAACTACTCAAAAAATGAGACCCAGACAGACATGTCAATAACAACACAAGACACTAAACAGATATGCATCCCTACACTCAGAACAGGATGGTGGTTGCAAATCTTTTCCAGGAACATGCCAATGCAAATCTTTTCCAGGAACATGCCAGTAATAAAGGGAATTACCAACTGAATCCGAAAGTAGGTAGACGACCTGGACTCTTTAAAATCGTCCGCTGTAATGTACTCTTAACATTTTAAACCAAAGCTCAGAAACTCATTTCTTCAACACATGCCGCTCGCTTTGTGAGAACCCAAGCGGGGTAGAGTTGGCTGAATGTAGTCACTGCCTTGTGAACTGACCTACATAAGCTGCTGCTGTTTTCCTTCCACATTGTATGCAACACAGCAACAGGATCACCTGTCGTCTGCTTGTCTGCTTCAGGCCGAACCAGTCTGTTCTATTGAAATAAGACGACGCAAATAATACTCACTGACATTCCTTTAAGGATGTGGTGTGGTCAGAAAGTCAGTTAACGTTTAATGTCCCACCGCAGAACACACTTTGAGTCGATGCAGCGAAATAGCGCCACAAGATGATTTATAGACTCTAAAAGATCGATCTTGGGAAGGAAAGTTGAATTTTTTGTTTTTGATTTGCTCGACTGTTTTTGGCTGTGTCCCGGTTGACATTCACCTGTGCCGATGAAAAAAAAAGACACAAGAATAACGATACAATGAAATCACCCATGCATACAGAGACAAAACTGGTTTTGCGCGCGCACCCGCGCGCGCGCGCGCGCGCGCTAAAGAGAAAAAGACAGAGACAGAGAGAAAGAGAGAGAGAGATGGGGAGGCATGCAAAGAAAGGCAACCACGGCTGTGACGGTCTGGCTTTGTGAAAGGCGTGGTTATGTCCCCTGATCGCCCAGAGCGGCTTTGGCGAGGTAGCTGGCGCTTGTGACACAATGAATACATGCCCACTCCCTCCCCCCTCCCCCACCCACCCCACCTCCCCTGTATCCTCCAGTGGCACCCTGTTCGTCTCTCAGTACAGGAAGGGGCAATGCGTACCAGCTCCCACTGGCCGCCTACAGCAGGTTCAGAGGAGTAAGGCATTCACTGTAGTGAGTGAGGACACAAAGGATCACTACATCAGTGAGTGGGGACACAAAGGATCACTACATCAGTGAGTGAGGACACAAAGGATCACTACATCAGTCAGTGAGGACACAAAGGATCACTACATCAGTCAGTGAGGACACAAAGGATCACTACATCAGTCAGTGAGGACACAAAGGATCACTACATCAGTCAGTGAGGACACAAAGGATCACTACATCATTGAGTGAGGACACAAAGGATCACTGCATCAGTGAGTGAGGACACAAAGGATCACTGCATCAGTGAGTGAGGACACAATAGATCACAACATCCTTGGGCAAATATTTTCATGGAAACAAAAAGAATAAAACGATATAAGGTTAAAGTGGTTTCAAATAAAAATCAACTATCGGGGTGTTGGTGACAAATTCAGTTCTAACAGATACGGGAGTAATGGAAAACAACAAGAGTAGCTTTTGTGAAGATGTTACAGATTCTATTTTGCACTGCTTGTGGGAATGTCAGCATGTGCAATGTTTTGGGACAGAATTTACAGAGTACATAAAAGGAAAATGTGTAAATTGTGAGAGATTGTAACTGAATCAGTTACTAGTACTCTTTGGAAATGATAACAAAACAAAAACGGATAACTGTTTTTTTGCACCTTTATTTATTAGCTAAGTATACTATTTATCAATGCAGAACAAGGAAAGTAAAACCAACACTTCAATTATTCTTCAGACATTTAAAAGAAGCTTATGAGAGAGACAAATATGTATTCAACACTGTTATGCAATATGATAAATTGGTACCGAAATGGGCATCATACACAAATTTGATACAAACTGATTCAGACAACAGAAGGGACAATACACTGTGAGTGGTTCACTGTGCGCGGAGCATTGTATCATGGAAGGCGGTCCCCCATCCTTCCCCATCGGCCATTTTCATCTTCCCTGGGCTGACCCAGGTGCCCATTCTACAGCTGGGAGGATTGGGAGGGTTTCAAACAACAAAAAAAAAGTACAAAGTACACACACACACACACACACACACACACACACACACACACACACACACACACACACACGCACACACACACACACACACACACACACACACACACACACACACCAAAAACAAACAAACAAACAAGCAAACAAAAAAAACGACCGCAAGAGTGGTTTCGAACGCCCGACCGTCACTAATCACATGACTATGAATCTCTGTTAATCAGTTCATTACTCTCTGTACATGATCTCTGTTAATCAGTTCATTACTCTCTGTACATGATCCCTGGTAATCAGTTCATTACTCTCTGTACATGATCCCTGTTAATCAGTTCATTACTCTCTGTACATGATCCCTGTTAATCAGTTCATTACTCTCTGTACATGATCCCTGGTAATCAGTTCATTACTCTCTGTACATGATCCCTGTTAATCAGTTCATTACTCTCTGTACATGATCCCTGTTAATCAGTTCATTACTCTCTGTACATGATCTCTGTTAATCAGTTCATTACTCTCTGTACATGATCCCTGTTAATCAGTTCATTACTCTCTGTACATGATCCCTGTTAATCAGTTCATTACTCTCTGTACATGATCCCTGTTAATCAGTTCATTACTCTCTGTACATGATCCCTGTTAATCAGTTCATTACTCTCTGTACATGATCCCTGTTAATCAGTTCATTACTCTCTGTACATGATCCCTGTTAATCAGTTCATTACTCTCTGTACATGACCCCTGTTAATCAGTTCATTACTCTCTGTACATGACCCCTGTTAATCAGCTCATTACTCTCTGTACATGATCCCTGTTAATCAGCTCATTACTCTCTGTACATGATCCCTGTAATCAGTTCATTACTCTCTGTACATGATCCCTGTTAATCAGTTCATTACTCTCTGTACATGATCCCTGTTAATCAGTTCATTACTCTCTGTACATGATCCCTGTTAATCAGTTCATTGCTCTCTGTACATGATCCCTGTTAATCAGTTCATTGCTCTCTGTACATGACCCTTGTTAATCAGTTCATTGCTCTCTGTACATGACCCCTGTTAATCAGTTCATTGCTCTCTGTACATGACCCCTGTTAATCAGTTCATTGCTCTCTGTACATGACCCCTGTTAATCAGTTCATTGCTCTCTGTACATGACCCCTGTTAATCAGTTCATTGCTCTCTGTACATGACCCCTGTTAATCAGTTCATTGCTCTCTGTAATCAGTCATGGTACCCCCTGTTAATCAGTTCATTGCTCTCTGTACATGACCCCTGTTAATCAGTTCATTGCTCTCTGTACATGACCCCTGTTAATCAGTTCATTGCTCTCTGTACATGACCCCTGTTAATCAGTTCATTGCTCTCTGTACATGACCCCTGTTAATCAGTTCATTGCTCTCTGTACATGACCCCTGTTAATCAGTTCATTGCTCTCTG
>JADBJO010017808.1:5000-7500 GCA_016801955.1 Conus betulinus | reverse complement strand
AAAAAAACAAAAAAATCTCTGTGTATGTCGACATACAGACACACAACTGTATGACTTCCCTAGTGTGATGTGTGGTGTTTGTATGCCTAACTGTGGGCACAATGATTATACATAGGTGCGGATGGAGATGAAACACTGATGAAGATGACACCTTTAACAAAGATAAACGACCCGCAACCGCATCGGATCTCCAAACCTGTAACGAAGGAAAATGAAACAGATCAATTCCTTAAACTAAAATAATAGTCACGTTGATAACGTGAACAGAATAACATCGAAACGGCGGTGATGGCTCAGGTGTAACCTAGAAGATAAAGCATGACAACATGACACTGATCTTGCATATATAGTAAATAGATATTTTAAAATGGATATATCTTCTGTAGGGACCTACCTCGGAATACACCCTGCTGGTCCACCAGGGAGGCCTGGTCAGCGTGGTTTTAATCACTCGTTCCCAAGGTCCAAAAGAAACTCTCTGTTGTAGTGTTGAGCACAACATGGTGAGCAGGACACAAGGTAGACTCGACAGATGACAAGTTCGAAAATGACACAGATGGCTCTCCGATCTCTCGTTCGATTAGCTTACTTCTGTAGACGATTCCTTTAAGCTTACTCGGCTTTGCCTGGGTATCTCCCAGTATGTCGTGACGATTTGACGGTGATGTTCGACGATGGAAAAGAATACAAACGGCAACTCCACGGGATGTACACAAACACGTCTTGCTCAGACTGAACGACGACTCCCCCCCCCCCCCCCCCCCCCCCCCACCACCAACCCCCCCCCCGACCGTTTTGGAACTCCTAGCTACGGTCCAGTACCCAACACATTCTGCGCACAAGCTCTTTGGGGTTCAAAATTGGTTTCTGATTTCATTTCTTTTCTATGGCAAAAAATATGTTTTTTTTCCTTTCTTTTAAAACGATGAAAATTCTGAAATTTGACCAAAAGTGCATTTTATAAAACATATCATTTAATTTAGAATCTCCCATTGGTACTGACGCAATGATGCGCGTTTCAAAGATGTTACGTAATTTTGGTTGAAGTAACGACGTTTCGTTACTAGAGCAATGCAGAATGCGATGGCACTGGTCTATGGCTTTTGTTAGTGTGTGGGGTACGTAAAAATAATAATAAAAAAAAACAATTCGTGTACACCCCTCCCCCATCTTGCCATCCCTTCCCATCACCTCGCTTCTCTTCTTCTCCTGCTCTGCGCCCAGGAGTTATCACATGACAGGAACGTTGAGATCACTGAGCAAACAGCTTCCGCCAAAGTGTCAACACGATCTCTGGTGCCCAGGAGGTATCACATGACAGGAACGTTGAGATCACTGAGCAAACAGCTTCCGCCAAGTGTCACACGATCTCTGTGCCCAGGAGTTATCAAATGAAAGGAAACGTTGAGGAGATCACACAGCAAACGGTTTTTTGAGCCAAGTGTCAAAACACGTTCTGATGGGTCTCCGCTTCCTCTCTGCGTCGTCCAGAATGACAACATTGGGGATTCCAATGATAAGACAGGTCAGAGAAAGATCTGATAACGAAAAGAAATGTACAAGTTTTGGGAAGGGGGGAAGGAAATGTCCAAATTAAAGAGAAGAAGAAGAAAACAAACAAACGAACAAACAAACCAAGGGACGTAGGGCAGCTGTAATCTGGAATGGAATGCCCTGTGTGCCCCCAAACTGATGACGCGAGGATGCTGGGCTTCATGGTGATCAGTCCTGAATCGTCATAACAGATGATGTCAAACAGTCAAAATTAGTTCAATAAATGGTAACGACTGTACTGGACGTAGACTAAACACACACACACACACACACACACACACACACACACACACACACACACACACACACACACACATACACACACAGCGCGCTCGCGCGCGCACACACACACGTACACACGCAAGCACAAACGCACAGCCCGCACGGCAACGCGCGCGCCGTGCAGAAACCCCAAAGCAAACCACACACACACACCACACACACACACACACACACACACATGACAACTACACACGCGCGCAGAGAGAGAGAGAGAGATGAGAGGCGAGAGAGAGAGAGAGAGAGGAGAGAGAGAGGAGAGAGAGGGAGAGAGGATTATTTGTATCCTTCCTTTGAGTGAAAGTGATTTTCGGTCATGATGTCAAGAGATATCTGTATTTACATTTATCGAGGGTTTTTTTTCTTTCCCCCCCACCCCCCCCCCCCCCTTTTTTTTTTCTTTTTCTTTTTCTTTTCTTTTTATTTCTTTTGCTGTGTTTTTTTGGTTAACTCTGATTGATTGATGTCTTTATTTCTGAGAAAAAATGTCCCGGGTATACATAAACATACAGACATACGCTTGTACACGATTCTCGCATTTATTTGCTAGCCTGAACTCTCTCTCTCTCTCTCCTCTCTCTCTCTCCTCTCATCCTCTCTCCTCTCTCCGTCTCTCTCATCTCTCTCTCTCTCTCCTCCTCTCTCTCTTTCCTCTCCCTCTGTGCGT
>JADBJO010017807.1:35000-36711 GCA_016801955.1 Conus betulinus | reverse complement strand
GCCCGGTACATACACGGAGAAAAGGTTGAAATGGTTCGGATGAATATAATAATGAAATTGGATGCATTTGATCGAATGTCGCCACAAGTCAAAAAGAGAATAGGAGGGGGGGGAAAATTGAACTTGTCAGGCTTACGAAGAATCCTAATTCAGAAAAGAGATATGAAAATTTGGAGGCATCTTAGAAACATGGGATGCACAAAAAGACAAAGAATTATTAATGACATTAGTATTGATGAATGGTTTAACCATTTCAAGACAGTTTTTCAAAGCAGCAATGAAGAAGGGCGAAAGGGACCACCAGATTGAAACGGATGTGTTAGACGAATCAGAACATGATTTAAATATTGCGTTTTCGGAAGAAGAAGTTAAAAAAGCCATAGATAAACTAAAAACAGGCAAAGCTAGTGGAATTGATGAAATTTTCTGCCGAAATGCTGAAGCTAGGTGGTAAGAGTGTTCAGCTGTTTCTGACAAAACTATTTAATACAATTTTTGACAAAGGTATCTATCCCAGGGAATGGTCTAAAAGCTCTTATAATCCCAGTATTTAAAAAAGGTGACCCTGAAAATGTCGATAATTACAGAGGAATCTCTCTTCTGAGTATTATATCTAAATGCTATACTACTATACTAAATTCACGACTGTATACCTGGTTAGAAAGCAATAATGTAATTTCAGAATGTCAAGCAGGATTCCGGAAAAATTATTCGACTGTGGATCAGATATTTACTTTATATGCCTCTGTTCAGAACTGTTTGAGTAAAAAAGGTAGGAAACTATACGTCGCTTTTGTAGACTTTAAAAAGGCTTTTGATTCTGTTCGACATGATAAACTTTTGCATTGTATTAAACAACAGGGCGTGAAGGGTAAATTTCTGGCGTCACTTAGAGCTATGTATTATTCTTTGCTATCCTGTATTCAAGCAAATCAAGAACTCTCCGAAATGTTTGAAACTCCTGTTGGAGTTAGACAAGGATGTGTTCTAAGTCCTACGTTATTTTCAATTTTCATAAACCAGTTAGCAAACCAATAAATGAAAAAGGTAAACATGGAGTTAGGTTACTTCCGGATATCACTGAATTATTTATATTACTGTTTGCTGATGATGTCTCATTGATATCTACTACACCAAGTGGCCTACAAAATCAGTTGAATGTATTAAAGACCTGTTGTAATAACATGAAACTAGCTGTAAATATCAACAAAACTAAAACTAAAGTTATAGTATTTAGAAAAGGGAGGATATTTAGGGAAGCATGAGAAATGGTTTTTACGACGGTAACAGACTGGAAGTTGTGAATAATTATTGCTATCTAGGGTTTAATTTTACCACTATGATCAGTGCAAAACAGGGTACCCTTCATTTAACAACTAAGGCTAAAAAGGCAGTAGTTCAACTCAGCAGAATCTTTACAAAATACAGGGAAATGACGGATAGTACTTTTTTTCAAGGTATTTGACACCAAGATTCAACCAATCTTGATGTATATGCTGCAGAAAAAATGGGGATTTCACAGATTAGAACATTTAGAAAAAGTACACATGCTAGCATGCAAAAGATTTCTGGGTGTTCCAGGAATTACGCCAAACAAAATGGTTTACGGAGATTTGGGTCGATATCCTTTGTACATTAATTCCTACGTCACTTCTTTACGATACTGGTTTAGACTTTTACAAATGAAAGCTGAAAGGTTACCTCAGAAAGC
>JADBJO010017807.1:5000-7500 GCA_016801955.1 Conus betulinus | reverse complement strand
TTCACCTTCACCTTCACCTATCCCTTGACATCGTCTGTTGTCGTTGGGGCACCCCTGATGATCCGGCCGCCACTCTCCCTCCATCCGTCCCTGTCTTCCACTGCTCGCTGAGATTCCGCCAGGCTCATTCCAGTCCACTCTCGGATATTGTCCCCCCACCTCTTCCTTTGTCTTCCGCTATTGCGGCTTTCTCTGACTGTTCCTTGCAGGACTGTCTTTCGCAAGGCCTGCTGAACGGGACACATGTCCGTACCACTTCATTTTCCGCTTCTTGACGACTGTGGGTAGGTCTTCATGGGGTCCAATTGCCTGCTGAATTATTCTGCGGACTTCTTAATTTGTCACGTGGTCTGTGTAGTGAACGCCCAAGATCTTTCTGTAGCATCTCATTTCAGTTGCCAGAATTCTTCTTTTTGTAGCTCTGCTGTGAGTGTCCAAGTTTCACAGGCATACAGAAGAACTGAGAGGGCAAGGAAGCGCATTAGGTGGAGCGAAGAATGAGGTTTTTGTCTCTCCATATACTTGTTACTTTTCGCCCTTGGAACATGGTTAAAAACTCTTTCAGGTTTGGACGGATTGCGAGAAGTTTGTTATCCCTAGCTGCTTCGCTGCAGAGGAATCCCATTGCAATAACTAACCGATCCATGTAAGATACACCCACCCTCCACCCCCACCCCCGAAAACCGTTCTCCTTTCCCCGGGGGAGTTAACTCCCCTGCCTCCGCATCCCCATTTGGAGGAGTAAAAAAAAAAAAACTCACAGCTCTCGCTACCAATCAGAGGATGTTACTATATTTACAGCGTGGGGGGGGGGGGGGGGGGGGGGATAATGGCTGAATATAACTAGGAAGGGCTTCCATTTTTACCTTCGATTTCTCGAAGACAAGACAAGATTAATCTCATTTCTATCAAGAGATAAAATGGACTTTCATGGGGGAAGGAATAATGGGCTGAATATAACCAAGAAGGGCTTCCATTTTTACTTTCGATTTCTTGAAGACAAGACAAGATGAATCTCATTTCTATCGTGAAAATAAAGTGCACTTTCAAAGGAATGGCGCTGAAATAGAAACTAGACAGGTTTCAACTTCGGGTTTTTTTTTTTTTTTTTTTTTTTTCCTTTTCCCCCCATTTCTGTCTCTTTATTCATGATCACGGCGGAGGGGGGGGGGGGGGGAGGGGGGGGGGGGCAGAGTCTAGGTGCAGGGGGAGGGTGGGAGGGCACTGGCCTTTCTATGAAAATATTGAGGAGTAGGGAAGAGGAGGAAGAGAAGGGAAGGAGGGAAGAGAAACTGTATCCCGCCATGTCACAACCCCTCCCCCCCACACCACAATCTCCCACCCCCTACCTCTAGTAATCTAAAGCCAAAGTGATATCGAATAAAACACCGAGAGGTAAACAAAAGTCATGACACTGTGTTTTCCTGAAAAGCATTTTGGATTTGTAAAAAAAAAAAAAACAAAAACAAAAAAAAAAAAAAAAAGAAAAATGAACGGTATGTTATAATGCATCCCCTACCCCCCACCCCACACCCTTTCCCTGCTTAAACATTTGGAGAATGAGGCCTTCCAACCTACCCCCACCCCCACCCCCATCCGCTTCGTGCCAAAACCCCTCGCTTTTACAAGAATTTGGATTATAAACCAAGGTTCCGTGTGTGAACGCACGCATAACATCTTGCACACAGAGGTAAAATCCCATCGCCAACTTCCGGAAGAGAAGGCCAGTTTGGCCGTTGGTATGGATGACACGTTACACAAAGCATGTGCCCTGCGTGAGAAATGGAAAGAATGAAGGAAGTAAGGAAATTGAGTGGTGAACGATATTGACTGGATGACACGGGAAAAAACTGACTGACTGAAGCGCCAGCTGGCAGCTCTTCAGTCGGCACTATCCAGGTAGGCAGCCCGTTGTGTAAACGAGTGTGGATTGTAAAGCGCTTAGAGCTCGGTCTCTAGCCGCGAATAGGCGCTATATTAGTATTCATTATTATTATTATTATTATTATAAGAATTTGGATAATAAGAGTCGTCTCATCTCCCGTCTCCCTACCCCTCCCCTCTCCCTCATCCGCTGCTATAAATATTTGGAACCCCCCCCCCCCCCCCCTCTCTCCCACTGCGTTTAAAACAGAATTTGTAAGACATTTTGACAGTTCAGGCTCTCGTCGCTCCCCCGGCCCTCCCCCCTCCCCTTTCCATCCACACCCCCCCTCCTCCTCCTCCCAATTTGCAGATTGTCTTCAGACGCCACAGTAAAACATATGTCGAGCGACGCGATGCGCTGAATTCTGTAAAAAAACTATCAAAGCGATTCGCAGTGATATCCACTGGAATTCGCCTGTTACAGGTGTGTGTATGTGTGTGTGTGTGTGTGTGTGTGGTGTGTGTGTGCGTGCGTGCGTGCGTGCGTGCGTGCGTGCGTGCGTGCGTGTGTGTGTGTGTGTGTGAGTGTGTGTGTGTGTGTGTGTGTGTGTGTGTGTGTGTGGTGTGTGTGTGT
>JADBJO010017807.1:0-2500 GCA_016801955.1 Conus betulinus | reverse complement strand
TTACTGAGAGCGAAAGGAAAAGGGGACGTTACTAGCACAGAATGTCCAGAAGGAGGGGGAACTATTTGTACAAAAGACCATAATACTACTTTTAGAACGACTAAGGCTTCTTCAGCACACGACAAATCTTCCACATTAGTTCATCTGTCCATTTCTCATTTCCTCTTCGTTAAGTATTGAATGGCAGAAAAGGCATCTGTTAGTCGCCCTCTGAATCGTGAAACTAAGACTGGCATGGCAACCTACCCCCCCCCCCCCCCCCCCGCCCCTCCTCCCTGCGATGTGTGTGTGTGTGTGTGTGTGTGTGTGTGTGTGTGTGTTTTGAGAGTCGGAAGTAAATTTCCCCGATGAACACCAACGTACGGCTGTCTGGAACATGTTGGACGGGCGGGTGCAACCTGCATGTCTCTACGAATACTCCCTGGTCTCATTTGGATATTGTGACCGGTTGCCAGGTTGCTTATTACACATCCTCAACTTATGACACTGGCGCGCGCCATGTGTTTTTTTTCTCCCTCCATCGTGTTTACTTTCCATTAAAACAATGAAGATAAACTTGAAAACACTTACTGTTCTAGAAATACAAAAATAAACAGACACGTTGGCAGATTTCGATGATTTTCGCCCTGACATGTGACTGAAAGATGCTCTCATTGAAAGGAAGTTATCCCGTGAATGTTGGGAGGGCGGAGGGAACCTCTGAAAAAAATGAGAAATGGCGGTCTTTTGTGGACCAATCAGAGGTTGATACTATTTATAGTGCATAGGGGTAGTGGGGGATAATGCGGTATTGTACTTGAAACCATTTCTATTCCTAATTCAAGTTCTTGCAGATTGATCATGTTTGTATCGAAGGTGGAGTAGATTACAAACATGAAAAAGATGAATCGCAGATTAAGCTGCTTAATTTCTTTTTTTTTCATCTCTCTCTCTTCTCAGGGAACCATGACTTGCAAAAAAAAAAAAATCTATAAAACTCTTTTTGCGATTAGTGACAACAATCATAACGACCATAAAGCCAGCCAACTGAACAAGATGAAAGTGTTACGGTACCGACTAGCATCGCGTAACGCGATCAGAAGTTCTGAAAGTGGCGTTTTGATTTTTGCTATTCTTTCTGAGCATCCATATCAACCACCCAACCCTGTGCGAACACGAGACACCAAATCTGACTTTCTCTCTGAAGGCAGCCAGTCATTGCTAAAACTGGACATTATCACGTCTGGAACATGCACAGTGAAAGTAGGGGGATGTTTCATTTATTAGAACAGCCTACTGCGCAGTTCCTGTGAGAGAAGTAGTAAATTGCGATATAAATGAAGCTGTGCGACATTAATTGCCTTCGCCATGGAGGTTTTTTTTTTTTTTTTTTCAGCTGCTTCTGTGGGTTCGTTCGTTTGCTTGTCAGCACGATTATCCAACGCTTCTGAAACGATTTTAAAGATACTCGATGGAAAGGTGCAGTGGGGGTCAAGGACGAAGCTATCGCAGTTTGGAGTGGATGCGGGTCAAAGGGTGAATATAGAAATTTTTTCTTTCTTTTTTTTTTTTTCTTTCACTTTCTCTATCACTGTAAGACGAGGCATTTTTCGATTTTTTTTTAAACAATAAATTCCTCTAGAAATAGTGTGAGGATCTCAATGAAAACAAGATCAGCTTATCAGATGTGTTAATATTCGTACTGTAGGATTTCGCGCGAATCAGAATTTCTGCAGGGACACAGTGAGCAAACGATCGTCAGCTTTCGTCAGACACTGTACCAGGCCTGGAGGCTATGGACAGCGTTAAGGGCTGATCGAAGTTTTCAAAAAAAAAAAGGACTGTTCGACTTGGACGAAGGTCTGCTGTGTTCAATCGAAACTTTTCCGCTACCATTATGAAATTCGCTGGATGGCCCTATCAGATCATACATCTTGTTACAAGAACAGGAGAGTACGACTCTACACTGCAATTCTGTCTACATCGATTTTAATTCTGATATCAGCGTCTCCATAGCCCAGCCAACCACAAAGGGCTAGGGACCGTCCTGAGTGGATACCGCTCACAAAATCTTTTAGATATATCCACAAAATCTGTAGATGAGTTGATAACTAATCCATTGACCAGATTCTTCTTTCGTCTACGTCATAAATGAACGGCAAAAGCTTCGAACATAGCAGATGTATCCACAAAATACGTGCATCAGTTGATCACTTAATCTGTGTTGTCCCAAATCCTATCGACAAAGAGAGACCGAAAGGAAACGGAGCTGGACTGGTCCCACACTGAAAATACCGTGTACCAGCACCACATGACATGCACTCGACTGGAGCCCCAGGGAAATTGAGAATGGAATGACCTAAAACAGACCCGGCACAGGCGCACGGATTTTGAAGTCAGGACAGCCGGAATTTTGCCGTCATTTATACGTAAGGGGGCCGGAATAGCTCAGTTGGTAGAGCGCGGACTCGTAATCTTGGGGTTTGCGGGTTCGAATCTCCGCCGGGCCGTTCGGTACAGG